>ML661344.1:4746113-4814724 GCA_007570785.1 Antilocapra americana | reverse complement strand
AGGGCACAGGCCCGGCAGTGTGGCTCCGGGCTCTAGGGCACAGGCCCGGCAGTTGTGGCTCCGGGCTCTAGGGCACAGGCCTGGCAGTGGTGGCGCACAGGCTCTGTTGCTCGGTGGCATGTGAGATCTTCCCAGATCAGGGACTGAACCCGTGTCTACTGCACTGGCAGGCAGATTCTCTACCACCGAGCCACCAGGGAAACCATGAACACATTTTATTGTGGACATTAAGTGGTTCTATTGATCCATCTGCTATGGATCTCTTATAAAATATACATATTCCCTCCTTAAAATCTGAAAAATTAGGGCTGCAGGGGTTTTGGATAAGGATTATAAACCTGTGCAACTACTGAGTATCTAGTAGTTTCTGGGGATAAAACAGTGATTTTATAATCTCTGCGATATCACTGTGGGTATTGTGCTTTACAGATGGGCAGTTTTAGTGTTTTCTTTAGCATAAGATTACAAGGTAGTGAAGTCAGTCAGTCATGTCTGACTCTCTGTTGACCCCATGGACTGTAGCCCACCAGGCTCCTCTGTCCATGGTGTTCTCCAGGCAAGAATACTGGGGTGGATTGCCATTTCCTCCTCCAGGGAATCTTCCAGACCCAGGGATCGAACCTGGGTCTCTCTCTTTGCAGGCAGACTCTTTACTGTCTGAGCCACCAGGGAAGTTTTAAGATTACAAAGTAATTGCCAAGTCAAGAGGAGAAATCTTAAAATATGGATGAAATTTGGATGAGGAGAATGCAAAGAGGTGGCATGGTGTAAAAAATGCTGTTTGAACAGGAAGATTCTAAGCACAGTTGACCTTTGAATAATGGAGCTATTAGAGATGCTTACCCAACCCTGAACAGCTGAAAACCTGCATGCTGCTATGTCTGCCTCAAAAGCAAAGGAATTAGTAAATGATTCACCGAAAGGCAGGAAGTTGAGCCAGTTTGGAGACAATCAGGGCTCAAACCCTAGTTCTTAAGAGTGTGTTTTTAAAATGCAGATGCCTGCCTACTAAACAGTGGAGGCAGATGCGAACAGCAATGCAGTGATGAGGTCGCAAGGCAAGGCAGTTGATGAAGCAGGTAATTCAGGGTGTCTGAAAGCTCAGAACCACCAGCCAACCAAATAAGCTTCCACTGTCTACAACTATGTGTTCAGAGGGGATTAATGGAGTATTCGTACTCAGGATGACTGGCGCCTCTTTAGCTTTAGCTGGCACAGGCTTCTCACGTTCGCTCAGCTAAAGCATCCGAGTGACAGGAACAGACTAATGGCAAGTTCTCTCCCTAAACCTAGATTTCCTGGTCAGGAATTTGAAGTGGCTCTGATGCCATTCTCTACTTGATCTCTTTCGGTTCTGAAAGAAACTGCCGCAATTCCGGGTCCAGATCTCTTTAAGACGCTTAAGCTTTTTATACACTTAATTCAATCATCTTTCAGAGAAAAGGAGGAAGACCATCTAAAACTTACTGAACTCACTCTATAAACACTTTCTAGTAGGTGTGCAGAAAGACATGTTCAGCCAACTCTAGTCAACCGTTAAGTGTTAGTGATGGTAATAGCAAAAAGTGGAATTTTAATCAGGCCAAATGTGCATCAGCCTTCATCTCTCTCCAACAGGAGATCAAGAGTCTCCTCACCTTACAGTAGTGCTCCCCGGAAAGTGAATGACAGCAGGGGTGAGTCCTGAATAAGCCACCGCTGTCATCATCAGCCCTGTAGGAAACAAAAGCCTTCTTAGGGGACTCACACATTGATGTTGCTTGTTGTTGTTCAGTAGCTAAGTCACGTTCAGCTCTTTGTGACCCCGTGGACTGCAGCGTATCAGGCTCCCATGCTTCGCTGTCTCCCAGAATTTGCTCAAATTCATGTCCATTGAGTCAGCGATGCTATCCAACCATCTCATCCTCTGCTGCCCTTCTCCTGACCTTCAATCTTTGCAGCATCCGGGTCCTTTCCAGTGAGCTGGCTCTTCACATCAGGTGGCCAAAGTACTGACATTTCAGTTTCAGCATCAGTCCTTCCATTGAATAGCCAGGGTTTCCACTCAAGATGGACTGGTTTGATCTCCTTGCAGTCCAAAGAGGTCTCAAGAGTCTTCTCCAGCACAATTTGAAGGCATCAGTTCTTTGGTGCTCAGCCTTCTTTATGAACCAACTTTCACGACCATACACGACTACTGGAAAAATCATAGCTTTGACGCTATGGACCTTTGTCAGCAAAATGACATCTCTGCTTTTTAGTACACTGTCTAGGTTTGTCATAGCTTTTCTTCCAAGGAGCAAGTGTTTAATTTCATGGCTGCAGTCACCATCTGCAGTGATTTTGTAGCCCAAGAAAAGAAAATCTATCACTGTTCCCACTTTTCCCCCTTTTTATTTGCTATGAAGTGACAGAACCGGTTGCCATGATCTTAGTTTTCTGAATGCTGAGTTTTACGTTTTCTTTCTCACTCTCTTCATTCACCCTCATCAAGAGGCTGTTTAGTTCCTCTTATAGTTGCTTAATTTCTAACAAATACAGTAAGTTCAAGAAAAATCTTACTTAGCTAGAATTATGGGCAAATAGTCATTGGCTCTCTATCCCCCTGAGCTCATGCCTACTCTTCCTTTTCTTGTGCCCTCCTTGGACTCAGTGCACACTTCCACCGTTTCACTCACCTGATGCCTTGAGAACATGCTACATCTCTGAAGCTGAAAGTTAAGCTCAGTAGCTGGCACAAGTACAGGCCCAAATGTTTGCTGAATATTGCAAATGGAAACATGATGAGAACTTGTCACCATTGACTTTTAAATGTGAAGGTTTTACCATCAATTTGGACAAAGGAAAATTAGAAGTTCAACCCCAGCTTAAACGGCAATTCCTCACAGAATAAGTAGACTTTAAATGCACATTCAAGTTCACGTCTTAGAACAAGCAAAATGACATTTTAAGTACAGTTGACCTCTGTACAACACAGAGGCGGGGGTGCTGACCCTCCACCCAGTTGAAACTCCGTGTGTAATTTACGGTCTGCTCTCTGTATAGTATTCTACTTGTCATCCAATGTCTCACACCCACAGATTCAACCAAATAGGGATCATGTGGTATTTACTACTGAAAAAAATCTGCATGTGAATGGACCCATGCAGTTCACACCTGTGTAGTTCAAGGGTCAACTGTATATTATATATTCTAAAAAAGTCACAGGAACTAGTATAAAAACAAGATAAAAAAATAATGTTTGGTAAAGGAAAAACACAGATGTCAGATGTCAAAGATGCCAGCACAATACTAAGGGTAAAAAAGAAGTAAGGTTATGGATAATTGGTATTAGAAGACAGAGATTAGTGCAGATGTTTAAATACACAAAATCAGTCCATAACATGGGGCAGATAAGACTTTGCAAAAGATAAACCTGATTGTTAAACAGCAGAGTTGATTTTATGATAGAAAGTTTACATAATCAGTAAACTTGTATGATACAGTCATTTTTAGGGAGAGATTTATATGGTTTTCCTCACTGGCACTTTGCATAAATATGGATTATGGTTAGAAAAACCTTTATTTCTGATTTGGTATTCAGCAGTGATACAGAGCTGGTTACACACCCCTACGATCATCAGCACACATCTTGCCTGGAAAATTCATCAGCCCCCACTTTTCAAAATGCCCACTCTTTAATTTTCCATCAAGAGTAAAGTGAATTTTTTTGTATAACTGTATGTGATATAAACTGCACTGTAAAAGAAGGAAACAAAATGTTTTTAATTAAGTAGTTCAGAGAAAGAGAAATAGGTGAATAGAGACCTAAGGATCTCTCTGGAGGACAAAAAAGACAAAAATACATCATCTGTCCATTTACCCATGAGGTAAAAGGGATCAGGAGCCACTGAAACACTATTTCACACCCTTGTCTAGAAGCAGAACGAACAGAAATTGTATACATTCACATTGTAAAATGTGCATCACTCAAACTTAAAATCTACAATTAACACCTACTCAATCTACTAGAAATCATTCACAAAGCATTATGTAGGCAAATATGTTTAAAAAAATATTTTAATACGCATATTCAGAATGGCAGACAGGGAACAGGGAAAGGGAATTATTTTACAGTGCAAAATTATTATGCATAAATTTAAAAACATTAATCCATAATTTTAAATGCCTATTTAAATATTAATTCAAATACATTTTAAAGCTCAACAGATTTGTTTCGTTGAACTGACCTGCAAATTTTGAACTCTATTTGAAAACACATCATAGAACAGAACACCATTCCAAATGAAGATAGTGCTTTGCTGGGGGGTACTTATGGGGTGAGGGAGACTAAGTAACTATTAACGAAGGCTTCTTTTCCCAATGCAGTTTGTCAAGAGTTATGAAATGTACTAAATCTTAAGCTAATTAAATTCATGATATTACTAAAATTTTTTAAAGTAGTGCAATGACTTATCAAGTTATAGTGGCTGCATTATAAAGAACAACGTACTGTGTGAAATACCTGTATAAACATAAAATACAATTAAATACTTCTCTATGAAAAGCTGAGCATTATGTATTATAATAGTGGAATGTTTTTCATTAGGCAGACTTTAAAAAGATTAACAAAAGTAAAATTTCCTAACATGTATACAACATGTGCCGTATTTGCAAACATGCCTGAGAATTTATTTAAAATGTTCCTGTAATATCAGTTTGCAAGAACTTCACAAACCTGCTAACAAAATACATCTTTTAAAAAAAGGTGAAAATGGCATCTCTAATATTGCAACAACTTAAAAAAAGTACTTCATCACTATTTCTATAGACCATCTTTGAAAAAGAGCTAGGATACTTTGGATTCATATAATAAAGTTTGATTTAGAAAATGGATTGTGACCATCTGCTAAAGCTGCCATTCTGGATAAATTAATGTTCTCGGTAAAACAAAAACAACAGAAAGCTCACGCTTCTCACCACATTCACCCAAAACTTTGATTTACTTGGATCTATATGTAGTAACAGCGAATCTGCATTATGTGAAGTCAAGTGTTGTAAAGTGGCTTTTAACACTGTTTGGGGAAAAAAAGTTGTTCACATTGGTGGAGGGAAGCAGTCTGAACATAGGTTAATAGTAATACTTCATAGAGGATAAGGCCTAAGTCATAATTTCTCAGTGCAAACCTCTACTCAATTGCATTAGACAGTTGAGCCATTAAAAAGAAGACCACAGAAGATATATTCTAAAAAGGCATTGGCTCTTTGACGGCTGAAAATGAATTGCTAGAAGTATTTGGGGGTATGTCTGTGTGATAAAACAAGAGTAGTTAATAATCTTTTATAAAAGTTTGGATATAAGTTGGTCTATCAGCTGTATAAAACTACATTTTTTAAAACAAGAATTTTGCACTAAAAATAAAATGGCACTCTTGCAAGGTGATGCAAATCAGTTCAGTTCAGTTGCTCAGTCGTGTCCGACTCTTTGTGAACGGATGATCCTATTAATCACACAGAGCAATGGTTACTGAATAGCTTATTTTCACTTTGGAAATGCACTATCAAATATGAAAAGCTGGATTGTAATTGGAAATCTAATTATCTGGTGATCTATTATCACCAAATAAGTTTATCACTTTTTCCTCATAAAATCAATATTGTTGCCTGCCAACTCCTTGTGTGTGCCAATATCTAAGTATCACTTGATCTCCCCCGTTTATTTAATGCAAAAATGGGAAATTTTATAAAGCATATAAAAATAACTGAATGGGATTCTGGTCAGCATGATACATTTAAGCAGTTAAAGTCAACATTAAACTTTTGTTTTGCTTCAAAAATAATTTTGAAAATTACAGCAAACGCAAAACAAACTATGTGATCTAAGTATCATGCTTAATTTCAGTTCTCAAACTATTTGTCCTTAAGTAATAAAAACTTGAAAAAAACAAATGTTCACAATCCTTTATGAATGCTTTTACCACCTGGATAAGAAACATGACTCAGTTACTACACAAACACTTAAAAATTCATTAGAAAAACCTTAGCAAAATAAAATGAAAGCTGACAGACTCAGAATATCAATTCCTCTCATAAAAGTTTACCAACTGTACAAGTTAAGAAAATTATACAAGCTTTTGTGTTAAGAAAGGACAGCTCAGTCAAGACATATGTACTGTAAAAATCTTTCAAAGGCTACAAAGAATCTGGAAAAATACAGAATGTATTTCTTAAGCCCAGATAAGAATATGGAAAGACATCATTGATGTCAACAATTTTACATATACAAACCTGACTTGGTTTATTTTTAAACTTCTATATATAAAAAAATCATGCTAGCATAACTTTCAGGATTCGTAAGGGTTTCCTTAATAATGATACTCAATTTGTATGGAGAGAAAAATGTCTGTTATAAAAGACATTTCTAGAAACTAAGAAAAATTGGTGTTAATCAGAAATTTGAACTTGTTTTTTTTTTCTCTGCCATCAAACTAAGCAAAAAGTACCTTGCAGTGAAATTTTAGGATTAATACATCAAAGAAGGTACAGATGTATCTGTAGTTCATTCAAATTTACTAAACTATTTGTTATTTCCTTAAAAGGGCCTTTACAATTTTAAAGTTAAAAATCTACAAAAGGCAGAATTATGAAATCTTATTTACTTAAGTTAGGACTCAATTCAAATTTTAACCAACTGCTTAAAGGAAATCAACTTTTTAAGGTAACCCATCAACCCTGAAAATTTTAGTCACACCAGAATTACTCCAAAGAAATTAGAGTTTAGTCATCTGTGTTCTCAAGTTCTTCAAATTTTCCATGTGAGATTGTGTCTTGGAAAAACTCAGAACCACCTGGACTTTCTTTGCCATTGCTGTTTACCCTTCGCCTTTTGACAGGTCTCTCACTTTTTTCATCAAAATCATTTTCACTTCTTGCAGTTATATGGGCAATTTTTGGATCAGTGGTTAGGTTATCTGTTTCATAACCATTGGTATCCATATCTGTGTGAAGTGGTTTCTTACTCCCACCTGTTGGTCCATTAACATGTAATCCTTCAACTTTCACTTCTTCTTTGTTCAATGTTTCACCTGGTCCATTAGATGATACCCCTAGGTTGGAAGAGACATGAAAGAAACTGCTAATATTATAAAGCTAAATTCATAAATTATTACAAAAGTTCTACAAACGGCTGGAAAATAACTTTTTATCAACGAAGTGAGGTATCAAGTGTGTGTGTGTGTAGCTTGAGGTCTGGCTCTATTTACTTGAGTAGCTGTGTGACCTTAGGCGAATTATTTATACTTTCTTGCACTTCAGTCTAATCACACACATACAATGAGGATAATAACAAATTTATAGGGTTGCTGTGTAGATTAAGCTAATAAATGTAAAAAATTAAGATCAAGATTTGGTATGTATTAATAGCAACCTGGTATTACATGGCAACAAATAAGCAATGGATCCACCAGCAGTCTAAATGAGCTGAGTTAAAGCAAAGATATTCATAAATTATTCAAGTTTAGCAGACAGTTTGTAACTTTCTAAAACAATGAAAAAATTATATTTTTTTATAGAAGCTTGAGTTTTCTAACTGCTATAAAAGATGACATGACTTTTTCATTCTTAATATTAATCTGTCTAATGTTAAATTAATGCCTGCACTATACAAGCATGCACTTGAAAATGCTAAAGGCAAACACAAATTCCTCCCTAATAGATTGAGAAAATAGCACAATTAATAACATAATAAAAGGTCATGTTACAGTTGACTGCAAAATGGAAGACAAATTTTGTGAATGCTTAATGTAAAATACAGAATAAAATTTTAATTATCTGAAAAATATTCACTATAAAGAATGAGCCTCAAATATACATTTTGGTCAAAGAAAGTATTCTATTTTCTCAACTCAAAAATGCTCTCAAACCATGAATGCTTATGGGATTATGCACCATATTATATAAAAGGAGTGATTTTGCCATAGTAAACACAAGAAGCTAGGTTAAATGATCATTAGGTCAAAAATCACTATTAGATTTCAAGACACTAATTAAAGCCCCTTACAAAAAAAGACAATTGGGTTGGAAAGGTCTTCCTTGCCTGGAAATCTTAGCTGTATCCCATGTGAGTGGCTTCTGGGTGGAGTAATGTCTAACTTATGAACACTCTTCCTGGGCTAACTGCATGTTATCATCCCATGGTTAAAGAGAGTCAACCAACTGCCTATCAAAATACTTAAAAAAAATTCCAGAAAGTTCCAAAAGGCAAAAACTTGAATTTACTTTATGCTGGCAATTGATTACTTAAACAATGTTACATTTTCTTAGGTATTATAAATACTCTAGAGAGTATTCCTTAAGCATCTTAACAGGCACTTGGTTGAACTGGCAGATGCAGAACCTGCAGACACAGAGGGCTGACTGTACTACCGCCTGTCTGCCTCCCGGAGTTTCCGCCCTAGTCCCAAGGTCAATCTCAGCTGCTGCTTCAACTTTAGGATGGTTGTGACTGGCATTAGAAATCATGTCAGTGAACCTGAATGTTCTTGAAATCAGGAAATGGCTGCTGGGCCGTAATATTTGTTTGGCTTGTTCTCAGAGGGGAAGTAATGAGGGAATGGAAAGGGATCATTAAATGAAAAAGTATATTCACCACAGTATATTAAACGCCAGTGTGAGAGCAAAGATCAGAAGAAAGGTCAAACTGTTCAATGTTCCTCTTCTAGTTTCTGTTGGGGGGAAGGGATTAGCTCTCCACTGGCCCTCCCCTAAAGCTGTCACATCAGAATGCAGGTGGGCAGAGCTTACCTCTAATTGACCAGTTTCCTATTAAAGAGGATAAGAGATTTATTACTTTCTGCTTAGAGATGGTCTTACTTAAGACTATTTTAATTAAAGTAGAAATCAAGAAAATTCTCTGACCAGGCCTTACTGATCCTCAGTCCACTGTATATTTTAAATAAGAACCTATCTGAATCTCAAATATGTGTATCTCTGCTTCTTTTTCATGGGCGTAAAAATGAATGTTTCCGTATAATATTAATGCACAGGCTGACACATCTGTTTTATCTTTTTTTACCTTTCTAGGTTTTTATGCTACCTAGGAGAAAAAATATTTAAAAGGTGCCCTTGTTATCTGCTTTTTTCCATTTATAAGCTTAAAGCAGTTTCCTGCTAAACTGTTATAAGCACTCAAAAGTATTTCATAAGTATCTTTGTACTTCTGATGTGAAATGGCTGGAGTTCTGGTCTAAGACTTAAGAAATAAGAATACTTATATCTAGACATTCCAACCTGATAAGAAAATAGATGCTATCTTCTTAAAAGAAATGGTCATTGTTGATGGTACACTTTATTAAATGCACTTTTTAGTGATGTGTCAATGGGAATCCCTCCCTATTAACCTGTAGGTATTCTCTGTTAGCACAGCTGCACCCTGACGCTGTCTCATCTGGCGTTTGTGGCTTCAGGTCCACTCTGGGGTTGAGCAGACGCAGACACAGCGTCCCCAGGCTACTGAAGGCCAGTGCCGTCTCCGTGAAGAGACGCAGGCGCGCCTCCGCTCGCTTACCGTTCTGGTTACTGGTGCTTATGGCGCCGTCTTCCTTCTCAGACTGGCTGCTGCTGCTGTTTGAGGCAGTTGGGGGAGGAGATGGCGCTCGACTGGAAGCAGCACTTTCACTTTCATCTAGAAGACGATCCATGTAATCCCTTAAAATGGAGGGAAACAATAATTATGAAAATTAAGACTGACCGAGGTTAAATTTACAAGACTTTATTAAGCAAGGATACCCTAATCTTCTCTTACATTCATTCCTGTGCGAACATTTAAATGGAAAGCTCCTTTTGGTTAAATGTAGGAAAACAATGTGTGAGGGTGAGGGCTTTACACTAGCAAATGTTACAGACCTATAGGCAGTTTTAAAACTTTAGAAATTGTAGGCAAGTGATCAAAGTGGCCCAACTAAAACCAGAAAGGCTATAAATGAAGAGGGATGATGTCAATCACAAGGAGTACAAAAGAATTTCTGAACACAGATTGGAATTGTAAAGTTTATAAAGATTATGACTATGGCAGTATCTGAAAGACAAACTAGAACCTAATAGTGAAATCCATTCCTGAAACTTCCTGTTACCTTCTGTATCACCCTTCTGTTAGAGCTGAGCTACAATAAGCTCGCGAAGTTCCTGGGCTTATCCGCTAGCTTTGTCTGCCCATATATTATCAGAGGTGAATTTAACGTCCTCCCTAAGTCACTTCTGAGCTCAATGGCATGGGATGACAATTGTGCTAAGTGACACTGGGTTGAGGTTAGATCTGAACGAAACACCGATCTCTCTCAGGTTTACTGCCTTTAGTTATGAAGTGTAGCAAAAATGTAAGCATACATGACCTACGTACTGGGCTGTTGTATAGGATATGTGAGGCAAAGTGTTTTATGAACTATGAACTGCTACTGAGTCACCAGAATAAAGGTCAGCAAATTAAGGCCTGTGGGCTAGCGATCTATTTCTATGGCTAATATGTTACTGAACACAGTCATATCCATTCATTTACATAGTGTCTGTGACCTCTGTTACACACCAACAGCAGACCTAAGTAATTTCAAGAGAACTTAACACCTGAAAAGCCTACGGAAAAAGTCTAATGTCATCTGTACTGAATAATCCCGTGAAGGCAGGGTGTTCAGTCTGCTTTCTTTACCTCTGCACCACTGGTGCCTAAGTTTGCACAGTCCAGAGAAGTACAATAAAAACCTAAATATATTATTTATTTTTTAATTCCCTCAGAACAGGAATAATAGAAATATTAAGACAAATCTTTCAGAGTTTTGTGAGCAGGGTAAGTAGGAATGTGGACAAGAAAGACACCATGGAAGGGCTTGGAACTTTACTAAAATCTGTGGTAACAGTCTGCAACTAATTAACATTTTAGGCTTTATTTTCCTCATCTATAAATGGAGGGAATTAAATTTGATGGTCTTTTAAGATCTCTTTGGCTTTATGGCATTCATCATTACAGAACAATTAGGTAACAAATCTGAAGCACGCAGAAACGGAATGAACATGATGAATGCAATGCCAAAGGGACTTCAGAAGTTAAAACTAATAGAAACAAACAATGCACTAGGAAGAATTGCTGGAAATAAATCTGGTATAGTGGGAATGGGTAATGGAGGATGTTAAAAGCACTCTAAGGAAACCAGAACTGACAAGATAACCAAAATTATTTTAAACCTCTGAAGATAACAATGATATTGTTCAAGACTTATTACTACTATTTCTTAAAGGTTAATGCCATCCAGAATGCTTAAGGAAAGAGGAGGGAAGTAGACTACCTAGGGGGTTGGAGCAGCGTTCAAATAGTTGGAATTATGCCAACTTAAAATTTTTTTACTTAAAAAAAAAATTTATTTGCAAGGCTGTTACAGCAAAACCTTCGATTTGCATATGGCTACCAATTCTTTCAGGTAGTAAATGGAGAGACTCTGCAGTAGGATTTTCAAAGGCCATGTATAGGCAGCAAAGTGGCAAATGTGCTTCATTTTGGTGAACAAGTCAAAAGTAACAACGTAACAGAAAAATAAGCAAATAACTTTCAGGATAATCTGCTCTTAACTATACATTTTGACTAAAGAGGAAGACTGAAAAATTCAGTCAAATTTTTGTCTAAAGGCATTAACTTGATGTTTTTGTCTAAAGGCATTTGAGTCTTGTGTGGTCACTTAAAGTGCAACTATTAATGGAAAGACAAGGTCCTGGAAGCAAACTACAAAAATATTTCTATGTTAGAGAAAACCGCAATTTCTTCCCATCTGCAATATACAGTCTAGTCACGGCTTCTTAGAGGAGATTTAACACAGCTAAAAGAGATGAGGAGGAGTTAAAAAAAATAATTAGTTTTCAGTTAAAAACAAACAAACAAACAAACTTTATAAAAGACCCTGAGGGAATATAGTTGAAGACTACAAAACAGTGTTCTTGTCTAGCAGGAAAACATTTCTTCACTTCATACTGTAACACCAGAGGACACACTGTTAACTCTTAAAGCATGAGAAAAGAGAAGATACGGGATTACTTTTAACTATGACTACTCCATCTACAGAATACTTAAACTCTTAAGAAGAATCAAGGTGACAGATATAAGTAGCTTCAATTTTTCAGAAGCTATGGAGAAATTATTAGAAAAACTAAAATGTTTAGCAGCACATCCCTACCTAACCTGTTGAGCCTGACGTCACAGAGGACCAATTAAGCCAGCCCACAACACTCCCCTTGGTGATGCTTTCTGAAAGGGAAAACTGGATGAACCATGGGTCTGACCCAGCATGGCAATTCTTATATTCTTACTGCTGCTGACGACAGACTGCATGTAGCTCGTGTGTGAACTTTATTTCTGAAATGGGTGAAAAGATGAAAGATGTTAATACTGCTTTTCCCTATAGCTTGAAACTATTTTAAGATATACTCTGAAGACTGGATAGCTGTATGTAGTTCTACATTATTATGTCTCAATGCTACCAATAAATGAAAATTTAACTATACATTGGTAACAATAAGAAAAACTGGAATACTATTATATATAAAATTCTACTCATTATGGCCTTTGAACAAAAAGGAATGAGGCGGAGTCCAATGTCTCATTATTTCCAAGGACAATTACACCCATTTATCCCTTTCAGATAAGTTTGCTTTGGATTTTAGAGTGTTTGAATACTCCAGACAGGGAAGTGACCAGAAGAAACACCTGTAATGAACATGACCAAGAAACAGCGCAGTCGAGTAGTCTGAAAAGCACAAGAGTATGCATATAAGCACGTCTTTCAAAGGCAATTACTTGGCTAGGCTTAAGAATTTTACTGGTGCAGGCTGACCAAATGAAATCACAACTCTGCATTATTTTTATTCCACAAACATAATAAAGGGAATAATAAAGGCAAGTATGGTAGAGTGAATTTCACTGTAAAGTTCATCAATATTTTAGAGCAATACATGAAATAAAGGGTTTGATACTCTATTACTAAGTACTTAACAGTAACAGATTACTAATAAGATTGGGGATAATTCCGCAACTAGACTGAAAGAAGCAAAGAGAATCTGGTGCATGGGGAGTGGATTAGACATATCAGGCATTGTGCTTAGAAAATGGATACAATAACAAACTTACACTCCCTCTATTATTGCTGCTGCTGCTGCTAAGTCGCTTCAGCCATGTCTGACTCTGCGACCCCATAGACGGCAGCCCACCAGGCTCCGCCATCCCTGGGATTCTCCAGGCAAGAACACTGGAGTGGGCTGCCATTTCCTTCTCCGATGCATGAAAGTGAAAAGGGAAAGGAAGCTGCTCAGTCCTGTGACTCTTCATGACCCCATGGACTGCAGCCCACCAGGCTCCTCTGTCCATGGGATTGTCCAGGCAAGAGCACTGGAGTGGGGTGCACTGCACTAGAGAGTTAGCTAAAGTTATATTGTTTATTAAATATTATTTGTTAGAAGAAAAGGCTTCAGAATATTTAGGAAAAGGGAACTTATCATGTACATGTTCATCTGTCTATAAAAAATTTTGTAACAAAAAAGAAAAAGGAAATTGACCTGATTTATTATATTCCCATGTCTTTTCCCTTTGATATCATCTATATCCAGATCTTATTTTTGGTTCCCAAGATCTAAAATAAGGAAAAATATTAATTTCCCTTCCTCTTTAAAGGACTTCTACTAGGCATATGGCCCTGTAAGTTTTAGAAAAGACAATCTCTCCTATTCTTACTGCTCTCTCAGTGTTATTAAATTAAAACTGTACGTGCTTATATTGAGTGGAATAGAATTTAACAAAAACATGCTTTCACAGCTCTTCTGATCCATCTCCTCTCAGGAATACTGCTGAAAACATATACTCTTAACATTTACTTTGATAAATTTACTGTCTCAAATAATATGAACTGTAGTTTACAATGTTTTGTAAGACACTGAAAGTCTAAATGCCCCATGAAGATGTCGATAAATGGATAAACTGAAATTACTGTAAACTTTTATCCTTTTAAAAAAAGAAGAGTCTAAAAATCACAATTCTCTCAAGAAAAGTTTAGCAAAAATATGACTCAAAAGAGAAAATGAACTCACGTCACACCAGGATGAAGGTTGTATTTCTTTTTTCCAAATCGTGTTTGCTGAGCAAAGAAATCGTAACGTTCAGATTTTTTCCACATATAATAGAATGCTACACATTCACCAACTGACCTTGTTCGAACCTGTAAGAAACAAATACTTGTTCTTAAGAATTATTTCCTCCTTAAAGGAGTTATTTCATGAAAAAATCTTAAGTTCAAAAATAAATTTAGCTGACCTTTAAGTAATAAATAATACCAGTTATAAAATGCAGTAGCAGCTGTGTTAAAAATTAAGCTCCCATTCAGACAAATAATACACTGGCAACAGGTTTTCAGATACTAAGCATTTTGCTTTTAAAGAGACTATGGTATTCATTTACTATAAAAATAAATACTCCTTTATTGAAAATGTCTGGCAGTGGCATTTGAATCAAAATTAATGTTACAAGAAATCTGCAAATACTTTTACTCACAGAACACCTAGGGAGACTGAATTTAAACGCCTTTTTAAAGGATTCTCTTACTAATCCCAACACTGATCCAGACTCAGCCATTGTAGAAAGGCTAAAAATATTCCAGTGAGTTAAAAGCTATTATAAAAATGCTAATATTTGTTTCAAATGGATTTATCTTTCCTTTTCTCCTTTGCCTTTAGCTTCTCTTCTTTTCTCACCTATTTGTAAGGCTTTATTTTTGGGGCTCCAAAGTCACTGCAGATGGTGACTGCAGCCATGAAATTAGAAGATGCTTGCTCTTTGAAAGAAAAGCTAGGACAAACCTAGACAGCATATTAAAAAGCAAAGACATTACTTTGCTAACAAAGGCCCATTTAGCTAAAGTTATGTTTTTTCCAGTAGTCATGTATGGATGTATAGTCCCAACTATAAAGAAAGCTAAGTGCTGAAGAATTGATGCTTTTGAACCATGGTGTTGAAGAACTCTTGAGAGTCCCTTGGACTGCAAGGAGATCAGTCCTGAATACTCACTGGAAGGACTGACGTTGAAGCTGAAACTCCAATACTTTGGCCACCTGATGCGAGAACTGACTCATTTGAAAAGACCCTGATGCTGGGTAAGATTGAAGGCGAGAGAAGAAGGGGATGACAGAGGATGAGATGGTTGGTTGGCATCACCGACTCTATGGACATGAGTCTGAGTAAGCTCTGGGAGTTGGTGATGGACAGAGAAGCCTGGCGTGCTGCAGTCCATGGGGTTGCAAAGAGTCAGACATGACTGAGCGACTGAACTGAACTGGGTATTTGTTTACAAAATCACTCCAGTGGTTTACTGTGCTATACCTATTTGGGAACTGAATGGCTCCCCTTACACTATATTAAATATATGGGATTGGCAGATGATGTTGACAAAATTCCGTTGTTTGCTACTTTGCTTGTAGAGCTGGTAGGGCTGCTACATAGAAAATACTGGGAGTTTAAAAGGAAGTGTATTTGAATGAGTATTTGAGATGCAAGATGACATGATTTAATTCATAAGTATCTGATCCTCAAGTTGGATATCTGCTGTGGGACTGACTGGACCTAAGGTCAACTTTATGACATCCTTATTTTGTTAAGTGACATCTAGTTTTCTTTCTGCCCCTCTGATTGCTCTTCTTGACTTTAGCCCATGTTGCTTTAAGACAAAGCTATCAGTGTTTTAAAAACAAAAACCCCAATCACCTCCTCAAGCTGTTTTTTGCTTCCTTTTTAGACTCTTATTCTAGAAGACAAGTGTCAAGTTAACTGTACTTTACTGAAAGCAAAAACTGAAAAGACATTTTGTGGCATGCAAAAGTTACAGTATTATGAAAAATCTTCAATTAGGTAAGTCTGCATAATACAACCTATGATTAAGATCCCAATTTCAATTCCAGGTGTAAAAACAAAGAATATTTTCAATGGACTATTCCCTTCCCTCTTAAGAATTGTCCTCCCTATGGTTCACTGGAACAAATCTGTGAATTAGGTATAGGTCAGATGACTTTTGTAATGCTGAAATATCACCATCCCAAATATTCTTCATAAATAAGAAATCAAGGTCTTATTTCAAGATCATGAAATAAGACTTTTTTTGGCTAATAGTTTTAAGTCACCTACTAACTTCTTACTCCTTAAAAAAATGATTTTGGGGGGGGTGTTGCTCCTGTGAGTTACATCAGCTTATCATCCCAGGGGTCCCCCTCCATAGCATGCTTGGGTCAGTATTGTTTGAATTTAAGCAGGAATGCTAGAAAACTTTTTCAAACTGTTGGCCCTTTCAACCATGAGATCATTTGCTTTTCTTTAAATTAGCAACATATATAGCTAGTCATTAGCATAATACAGTCCTTTCACAGAGAAGTCACTATATTGGAGATTATTAGATGATTTGGTTACAACATTAACATGGTTTGGCTATATCTTTTATATCAATGCTAAGATTCAAAATTTCTCTCATTAGTTATATCTGATGTCAAATAACACAATTATAACAAAGTTATCAACAATAAGCTAAAGAACACCAAAATTGAGAAAAATCAACTTGGAATTTGTAAGCAACTATTTTATTTAAGGAACATAAAATAATTTTGATACTGTTAAACGTGTTGAAACAAATCAAGTGAAAACCATCTGATCACATTCAGAGATATAAAAGGATGTGAGGACAGACTATTTATAGAGCTTCAGACTCAAGCCCATAAAGCCCAGATACTTTCACAACATCACCCTAGGTAAGCCATCACACATCTGATACACCATCTTTGAGGACACATGTAAAGCCAAGTTCTTTGTCGTTTATATTAGCTAAAAATGTGACATTTATAAGCCTAGACATTACTTAATCTGCCATATTTAAATTTGAGATTTTAATTTTGCCTGTCTTAATTTCCCTTAGGAACACAATTTTTTATTCTTTACAATTGCGCAGTTTTATTAAAAATCTTACCTGATTTCAGTTTAAGAGAATTAAAGCCTAAATAAATTTGTAAGTAATTATGAAATTTGGGTGGATATTAACATTGCATAGTTGATATTCATATGGCATGATAAATTATGCTAAATTATATAATGCATAATAAATTAAATCCTAATTAAAAGCAAATTAAATATTAGGTATCTGAATTTAGAATACTCAGGACTTAAGCAAATGTAAAAATATTTTAATTGTAAATAATTTCATGGTAAAAATGCTTTAAACTTTCCAAGTTTAAAGAAAAATCTGTTAACCAGTTTGTGGAAAACAGTCTTAAGTAATTACATTGTACTCACACATCCCATCCAGAAGCTGATGAACATAGTTTTAAACATCCAGTTCTTAAAAGTTTCCAATAAATACCACACACTGGGAACAGTCACTTGGCAAATATATGCCAGGAAGTCTAGGCATGCCCATTATAATTCCCTCAATACTAGCATATTAAATATTCACTACAGAACTTTTAACATTAGAAAACAGATTTCATATGATCTAGGTTAACTAAATTTATTTTTATAAAAAGAGACAACATATATCATTACTTACTTTATTAGCCTGAATCAAATGAAAGTCCTTTCCATAGGCCTTCAACCCTTGTTCAAAATTTCTGCACTCTTCCTCTGTCCAAACAGATAATTCCTCTGACAAAATTCGGGAGGGGGTGGGCAGTGAGAAAGGGAGGGAAGGAAACTGTTAAGCAATATTCTCCCAAATGCTGCACATAACAAAACTGTAAATAAAAACATAACTTTTGGTAACAACGGAAGTATTTTACTCCTGAGTTCTATTATTGATGGCTTCAAAAGATAAGTGACATAACATACGTATTTAATAAAATTTTGGATGATTTAGTCTCTAACTCTTCAACCTCATCTTAGGCCATTTCCTCTTTATTCTTTATGATCCAACTAAACCAGCCACTTTCAATTCCTTAAACTCATTCTTTCTTTCTTTAGACTGTGCATGCTTTTCCCTTTGTCTACAGGTTATTTCATGCCTCTTATCTCATCCCCCCTTTCACCTAGCTAATCCGTTTGAAGTGAAGTCGCTCAGTTGTGTCCGACTCTTTGTGACCCCATGGACTGTAGCCTACCAGGTTCCTCCATCCATGGGATTTTCTAGGCAAGAATACTAGAGTAGGTTTGCCATTTCGTTCTCCAGGAGGTCTTCCCAACCCAGGGATAGAACCCAGATCTCCCGCATTGTAGGCAGACGCTTTACCATCTGAGCCACCAGGGAAGCTAATTCGTTTATAGCCCCTTAAAAATATTCATTTTGTTCTAGCTTTCTTTTACTGCCTCATTCTATCCCCCAACTAGGTAAAGTCCCACTGCAGTAAGTTTGAACTGCATCCTCGAATTCTCCTTGGAAGAACTCAGAACTATTTTTCAGCTTTCCTACCTAAGCTCCAAGTACCACGAGGTCAGGGACCTTGTTTATAGTTAAATCCTTACAACTGAGTAGGTCGTTCAATTTTTGTTGAATGAATGCTCTTTCACTGGTTACACAATGATATATAAACAGTACTCTTAGTGAAGTGGGGGTGGGAGTAACAAAAGAATTTTAGCTATGGCTTCATTACTTATGAATCACGCTGCCTCAGCAAAGAGACCTCAATTCTCATCAATCTGGAAGTGAAGGTAACATCTGTCACTTTACTCAGTTCACAGGACCATTACCAAGATCAGGTAAGAAAATATTTATAAACGCCTTGAAACTGAAAGGCATTATGTATTTTTATTTAAATAGTCTTATTTTCTCATAAAGGAAAGGGCAATATTTACCTCATTCCCCATAATGGCTTGTGTAATACTTATGTTATATACAAGTTATTTAACAAGTTATGACAAACTATTATCCAATAAATATTTACTAAATTCAGGAAGATTAATATTACTAAATTTAGGATATATCTCGTTAATTTTTAAACTTTAAAAATTTCAAAAAACTTAATAGCTTAAGTTTTAAACTTCTGCTATATCATGAAAACAAAAAGTTAGTATTTATGCTTACCTCTAGCTGCTTTTACATTAAATCTTAATCTTCTCAATGCTTCTTCTGTATCAAAATTGCATTTAACTAATTCATATAATGCCTAGAAAAAGAAAGGCTTCAATATGTAACCTGGACCATGCACAATTCAAAGTGACAATTTCTTAACTGAGTAAAGGCTTTTCTAGAATCCAGTGTCTCCATCCTTTCTGGAGGACAAACAATTCCAGGGAGTGAAACATAAAAAACAGTAAAGAAAAACAAACGCAATTCATTCCTGATAATCAACTACCTCTAAATATATAGAAAATACTGGATAAACAAACCTCTAGCAGCAGCATGGTTTTTTAGGAATTTAGAAATAAAAGGAAATCATCTTATAATAATCACAACTCCTTTTTCTGTTGTTGTTGTTTCTATTCAAAGATAATTTTATTTATTTGGTTGCAGAGGGCCTTAGTTGCAGCCCGTGAGGTCTCCCGTTTTTGTGCTCAGACTCTCTAGCTGTGAAGTGCCAGCTTAGTTGCTCTGCAAGATGTGGGATCGTAGTTCCGTGAGCAAGGATTGAACCTGTGTCTTCTGCATGGCAAGGTGAATTTTTAACCACTCAACCACCAGGGCAGTCTTTTAAACAATCAGAAAAGAAAAGCATTGGTGAAAAAGGTAAAGTATATAATACTGTTATTAGGTTCATGGTAGGCACTGTTCTACTAGGTAAAGAATTCCATTATCCCAGGTAAGTATTCCCTGCTTAATGATATCCACAGATTCTCTGGGATATGCAATGGAAGTTCAAAAAGCCTAAGAAAAAAATACATACAGGCAAAATATCAAAATTTCTACTGAGGCTAAAATACCAATAAGTGTTGTCAATACTACGTTTATTATGCAGATTACAACCTCAGACTCCCTGCTGATGACATTACAGAGCTTCCTCTACTTACAAGGGGTCCCCAAAAAACCCATCCTAAGTTGAAAATGTTAAGCTGAAAGTGCCCTTTCTACACCTCACCTACTGAACATCTTTGCTTCGCCTAGCCTACCTTAAATGTGCTCAGAACACTTACTTAGCTTACAGCTGGGCAAAATCATCTAACACAAAGCCTTTATTATAATAAAGTGCTGACTATCTCACGTAATTTACTGAATACTGGACTGAAAGCAAAAAAAAAATGGCTGTATGTATTCAGAATGGTTGTATCAGTTGTTCACTCTTGTGATGGCACGACTGACTGCGAGGTATGGCTTTCTGCCACTGCCCAGCATCACAAGAGATAGTCAACCCTAGCCCAGGCCAAGATCAAAATTCAAAGCATGATTTCCATTGAACATATATTGCTTTCATACAATTGTACAGTCAAAAAACTTGAGGCTGACCGTTTGTTAAGTCAAAAAACTTGAGGCTGACTGTTTGTTAAGTCAGAGACCATCTGTACAGGAACGTTGGTGGATAGGAAAATACTGTGACAGCACTGATAGATGTATATGGTTAATGTATTCTGGAAAATTTAAAGTTATCTCTTACTCATGTACCTGTTCATTGTCTTTAATGTGAGATCCTTCTGGAATTGCTTCCACACCTTTCTCATCACCTGTTCTTCTGGATGCATCCTTAAGAAACACAATCACTTTGTCTTCTGGTAAGTATTCAGGGTCCCACAGGAGCTGATCATCATTTTCATATACTAAATTAGTAAAATATAATGTTAAAAATAACGCCAAAAATTGAGACAAGTTTGTGTTAACACATATTGAACAAATAACTCATATTTAGAGCCAAAATGTTGACAACTAAGAGGTAAAGCGTGGTCCCACTACCTGCCTGAATGCATTCTGAGGCAGTATTTATAAGTGATTTATGCAATCTAAAAAGACAGGTACCACTTGACGCCACTTTTAGATCTGGTCTGCCTTACCAAATTCCAAGCTCTTAGCTTGAACAGCACTGTTCTGCGCTGTGCTGAGTCGCTCAGTCGTGTCTGACCCTTTGTGACCCCACAGACTGTAGCCCACCAGGCTCCTCTGTCCATGGGAATTCTCCAGGCCAGAATACTGGAGTGGGTTGCCATGCCCTTCTCCAGATCTTCCCAACCCAGGGATTGAACCCAGGTCTCCTGCACTGCAGGCGACTCTTTACCGATTAAGCCACCAAGGAAGCACTTGAATAGCACTATCAACACTTAACTACTAATATCTGTACAATCCCGGCAAGTTATTTCCCTTCATTTTGCCTCATCTGTGAAATGGGGAAAACAACTCTATTAAACAAGGTTTTAGGGATTTAAAGCAATTTAAAACAACTGTGACACATTAAATAATGTTAAACTATAATTATGATTTCTGAATAGAGATGTCTAAAACAATGCTCACCAGATGTCAACACTGCTTATTTCCTGGTGGTGAGATTTGGGACAATTTTTTCTTACATCTTTGTACTTTTCCAAGATGCTTAAAAATGTATTGTTGTAAGTGTAAATAATTTTCATATAACAAAAGTCATTAAAAAAAAAGCATTTAGGTTTCATCAGAATTTCCATTATAAGACTTAATGCCAAATTTCATCTAAATCTTTAAAGTGAGAGGAGTGGAGAAGAAGCTAAGACAAGAGCCTTGTAGAATTCTACATGACAGGAAGATGAAAACACAAACAAAATTAAGAGGGAACAGTCACAAGACAGACAAAATGTGGCAAAGTATGGCAACATTGCAGCAAAGGGAAAAAATGCTTCAGAAAACAATAGACTTAAAATTCTGTTAAACAAGCAGGATGAAGAATTTTTTTATTCATTTTTTTATTGAAGGATAAATGCTGTACAGAATTGTTTTCTTTCAAACCTCAACATGAATCAGCCATAGGTACACATATATTCCCTCCCTTTTGAACCTCCCTCCCATCTCCCATCCCACCCCACCCCTCTAGGTTGATACAGAGCCCCTGTTTGAGTCTCCTGAGCCATAGAGCAAATTCCTGTTGGCTCTCTATTTTACATATGGTAACTGAGTTTCCATGTTACTCTTCCCATACATCTCACCCTCTCCTCCCCTCTCCCCATGTCCACAAGTCTATTCTCTATGTCTATTTCTCCACTGCTGCCCTGTAAATAAATTCTTCAGTACCATTTTTCTACATTCCGTATATATGCATTAGAATATGATATTTATTTTTCTCTTTCTGACTCACTTCACTCTGTATAATAGGTTCTAGGTTCATCCACCTTCAGAACTGACTCAAATGCATTTCTTTATAGGGCTGAGTAATACTCCATCCTGTATATGTACCACTACTTCTTTATGCATTCATCTGTTGATGGACATCTTGGTTACTTCCATATTCTAGCTGTGAACAGGGCTGCAATCAACAATGAGATACACGTGTCTTTTTCAATTTTGGTCTTTTCCAATATACCTAGGAGTGGGATTGCTGGGTCATATGGTGGTTTTATTCCTAGTTTTTTAAGGAATCTCCACACTGTCTTCCATAGTTGCTGTATCAATTTACATTCCTACCAACAGTGCAAGAGCATTCTCTTTTTTCCACACCCTCTCCAGCATTTATTGTTTGTAGACTTCTCAAAGATGGCCATTCTGACCCGTGTGAGGTGGTATCTCATTGTAGTCTTGATTGGCATTTCTCTGATAATGAGCGATCTTGAGCATCTTTACATGTGTTTGTTTAGCTATCTGTATGTCTTCTTTGGAGAAATGTCTGTCTAGGTCTTTTACCCAATTTTTGATTGGGCTGTTTGTCTTTCTGGCATTGAGTGGTATGATCTGCTTGTATATTTGGGAAATTAATCCTTTATCAGTTGTTTCATTTGCTATTATTTTCTCCCATTCTGAGGGTTGTCTTTTCACCTTGCTTATAGTTTCCTTTGCTGTGCAAAAGCTTCTAAGTGTAATCAGGTCCGATTTGTTTACTTTTGTTTTTATTTCTGTTACTCTAGGAGGTTGGGTCATAGAGGATCTTGCTTTATGTCATCGAGTGTTCTGCTTATGTTTTACTCTAAGAGTTTTATAGTTTCTGATCTTACATGTAGGTCTTTAATCCATTGAGTTTATCTACGTATATGGTGTTAGGAAGGGTTATAATTTTATTCTTTTACACGAAGCTGTCCAGTTTTCCCAGTACCATTTATTGAAGAGGCTGTCTTTGCTCCATTGTGTATTTTTGCCTCCTCTGTCAAAAATAAGGTTCCCATAGGTGCATGGGTTTATTTCTTGGCTTTCTATCTGTTCCTTTGGTCTATATTTCTGTTTTGTGCCAGTACCATACTGTCTTGATGACTGTAGCTTTGTAGTACAATCTGAAGTCAGGAAGGTTGATTCCTCCAGCTCCATTCTTCTTTCTCAAGACTGCACCCCAATGAAGAATAGCCTCCACCTGCCACAAGTAAAGAAAAGCCCATGCAGCTACAAAGACCCAGCATAGCCAAAAATAAAAACACAAAAAGGTTTAAAAAAAAAAAAGTTTTTAAATGACACAGTTGAGAACAGCTAGAATTCTCAGAGAATAAACCACACTGCCTTAACTGGTTCCAGAAGTAGAGGGATTATTTGGCAGTTAAGTTGTATTCTAAATAAAATATGACTTTTGACTATGCTCTAAATAGAACAGGAGACACAGTTGATATTTATTAAATGTCTATTGAAGAATGACGAAATGCCAAGAGAAATTCGACTTCAATGATAAAACACAAGAAAATATGGAGGGATGATCTCTATAAATATGACATTAACCTCTATAAATACAACAGCAATAGAAAGAAAAAATACTCCATTATAAATCATTAGTATAACTTCATGAACATGCTGGATTTTGAAAGATCCCAACCACTGAAATGTAACAGCATCTTCTGAAACTACTTCACTCTAATGAATTACCAAATTTAAATATTAGAACTTTTAAAAAGCAATCATAAGTATATCTACCTTAAATTACTGAAATATAACTTACAAGTGATTACAAATAAGTAAAAGAGTTCAGAAGGCAAGAGTTCACATAATGTATTAACACAGGTTAGTTAATTAGGGAAGTGCTTTTTATGGCATTTTTAAGTGTGTCAGATAGGCAAAATGAATTCAAAATAATTTAACAAAAGTCATTACGTGTGTGTTGGGGGTGAGAAGGGGAAAGACTAATGCAGAAAACTGCAAAACTACTACCACAAAATCATAAACTTTGATAATCTGGGAAATTTCTAGTGACTACAAATAAATGTGAATAAATAAATAAATTTATTAACCTCTAGTTTCTGTCTCATCACATTTTAATGCTCAAGTAAAAATTCTACCTAATCAACATATTATGAGGATGAAATGCTAAAACATAATTTGCAAGATGTAATAATGTGGTTTACAACAGAAATTTCCACATTCTTAAAAGGTCACACTGTGATTAATGACATGAATTTTAAGTTGTCTAGCTGAGCTTTTCCTATGTGTAGATTAACTGAACTGCCTGTTTCAACAGTATCATTATTATTAGCTACGGGTAATATAAGTGTTCATTTTTCAGTAAGTGACCTAACAATCAATCTATGTCTAATGTTCATTAGAGACGACAATCCCACAACCCTCTGCTAGTGCTGTGTAACTTCACTCTGAAACTTACATCATGCAAGCATGGAAATTTGGGAATGCCTTATTTCTTTGACTTTTTTCTCTAAGTAGCCCATCTAATTCTCAACTAATCTAGTAAAGTGTTCTCAGTTTTAGCATTACTGACACCTTTGGCCAGAGAACTCTTAGTCTGGGGAAAGGGATCCTGGCATTTTAAGATGTTTACCAAGCACCTGAATTATTTAGAATTATCTCAAAGATACAGCATTTACTCATTTTTAGTACATGGAAGAGACAATCATGGTTTTCATATGTCCAGTGAATTTTTTTGCAAATTAAACTCTTTTCATACAGTCTGAGCAGGGTTGACACTGCACCCTGGAGCCCAAAGAAGAGATAAATGAGCCAGAGTACTCACTCATCTCTTGGGTCACAGTAATTACTTCTGGTTGGGTAAGATTCAAGCTGAGTCAACAGAAGCTCTCTCCAGGACTCTCACTGGAGCAAAGCAGGATGGGGAAGTTTTCATTTTTCCTGGTTCCTGACTAGGATCATGAAAAGTGTAAGTCATGAGCTCCCAGGAGCCATCCTACCTTCTCTGACAATAAAGGAGAGAGGCAAAGGAGATATCTAATATCATAAAAAGCTCTAAATCCAGTTTTATTTGAAGACAGATTAGCTAGAACTTCCCAGTAAAGCAATCAAGTAAATTCTTTTTCACTAAAGCTACCTGAACTGAGTTTAAACTTTGTCACCTGAAAGCAAAAGAGCATAAATGGATATTTTCTGAAAATGTGATTAATCAAACCTAAACATAAGATGAATGATTTACTGGACATTAATGTTATTTATCAAGCATTTTCTATGTGCCAAACACTGTATCCCTAAGTGCCACACATAACAACCTCACATGTAACTGAGAAAAAACTCTATAAATACTTGCTATTTTAAATACTATTTAAAATTTTTGCTATTTTATAGATGAAGAGAAAAAGAAGCAGTGAAGTAATCCGTCCAAGGCCAAATGCCTAGACAGCCTCAAGTTCACTGACTCCATCTAAGTTGTTAACACTATTCTGCACCCATTGAGTACCTCACATGTTTACTAAGTGTCTATGTTTTATATCAGTTGAGGTATACTAAGGATACAAAACTGAATAAACAAATGACTATAATACACTGTTAACTATAAACGATCACTTACATAAATTTAAGAGAAAAGCTTTATCAGTATCTCTTTAGGATACTCAGTATAGGGTTTCCTTAAAGCAATGAAGAATTCTAATCAATCTGCCAAAGAACTTCTTACTGTGTGGATACCAAGATATCTTAAAGTCTTGTAACTCATATCAAAAATCACCCAAACTAACTGCTCACTCTTTTGAATATGCTCACCAAATCTATGAAAAATACTCTACAAAACTTTTTCCATAAGGAAAAAAGGCTCTAATCAGCACTATCCCTCTGACAGTTTTATTTCTAACAGTATGGTTTACTGAATAGTTTAACAAGAGTTTGGTTCGTGTGCACAGGTTAATCTAAGTGCAGATGAATTCTTGATATCATGACAAAAGTATGAATTTCTATTACAGAACTACAAAACAGAGGAAAGGACCTGAACCACAGTGACTCAAAGCTTTTAGGCAGTTAACTGTGTTAAATCTCATCTGATCCTCATACAATGTAACATGCTTAAATTCTGAGAGTAAGAAAGCTTCCTGGGGAAAAAAAAATTGCTTTCTAAAATTATGCTAAAATGGAAGAATATTAAACCAAATTTGGAAACTGTGATCACTATTCACGGTGGTATCTAATAGGGCAAAAATGTTAAAAGACAAACATATTAAGAAATAATTAAAACTGCCTTTTAACTGTAACATTTATTTGCCACATACAGAAAAATAGAAAACCCAATGGATTTGCACACAATTACAATGATCTACAAAAACTGTGCACAGAATATCAGTATACAATAAGGTCACTCCATATTGACACCTTTAATGTTCAGAAATTAACTTGAAAGCTATTATTAGTGTGTTAAAACGTTTCCATTGTCACTAGAATTTACTAGAGCTTGTGATATCCCCATAACTACTTCTGATCTGGGGCTCTGCCTTGAAAACAGATGCTTAGAATATAAAGTAAGTTTTCAGAGAGAATGTTAAAAAGAAAACAACCAAGAAAACTTTTACAACTCCCAGAGGCTCTGCATATATAAGGTGAAATGTGGAAAAGAAAACTGAAATAAAAGAAACGAAGAAAGATTTCTAACACTGAGTGATATCACACTGCCCATGAACTCATTAAACACACACACTCTCTCTCTCTCTGAACTTTTCTAAAGTGGATAATTCGAAATAGACTTAAAAAAACCCCTCAAGTATTCTGTTTTCAGAAGTTCAAGTATTTAATTTTTATGACTTACCTTAGCACTATTAGACAAAAAAATGAACAAAAAATCATGCAAAATTTAAGTACACAAGTTTGTTTTTCCAAATTAAATAACACAAACAGCAAAACACTCAATAATATTAAAAATTTCAGGAGCAAATAAGCTTTTTATATCAGTTGTTTACACTTAAGTTTTTTTTAAATCTGTCAATGGCTTCCACTGAAACAACCTACAAAATAATCTTTTAAAATATAAATTATAATGGTTATAAAAGGCTATATTCAGAGTATTTAAAATATAAAAAAGGATTCAAAGAATGTCTTAAGTCATCTAATAATACAATACCAAAGAAGCATTCACTTTTCTTTCTTTCTTGGCTAGACTTCTATGAACAAAAGTGAAGAAACAGAAAACATTCCTTACAGATATGGTGCAGGGGTCTTCTTTCATAAATCATGGGGGTAACAAATGAACTGTCATGTTCTTATTCCATTATAAAAACAGTTCATCAATTCCTGCTTTTTAAAAGCATGAATTCAGCTATGTAAATATATTAATGACCCACCTTTTTCATTTTCTTTGTATCTACAAATGCCAACTGGAATCTCTGCTTGAAACATGGAGCCCACCATAATCTCCTATTTTAAAAAATATAAAATGTTAATAAGATGGAGTAACACACAGATTTTATGTCCACTTTCTAGATTTATCATCTTCCTGGGTTAACTGTTCTTGGTTTCTGTCATAAAATAGTTACAACCAATTAACTACCTCAGAGGAGTATTGTGAGGATGAATGAGTTAATAATAGATAAGAGCTTGGATATGATTGGATGAAAGTATCAGTAATAATAATGGTGTGAAATGCAATGTAGACAATGGATATGAACTTTACTTTAAAATATGGAGAAAAAGAAATAAAAATGAATTCTCGTAATTCAACTGATACGATAACTCTGAAAAGCAGAAAGTGAAATTAAGGTATTTTCAGAGTACCCACTCTAAGCTATGGTCTCTCAATCAGCATCCCCCGGGGAAACGGTGGGAAATGCAAATACTCAGGTCTTACCCTAGACCTACGGAACCAGAAACTATGAGGATGGGACTCGGCAATTAAGTATTTAACAAGCTATACATATAATTCTGACACACAATGAAGTCTGAGAAGCAGAGCTTTAAGGTAAAGGAAATAACAAAACCAGTTCGAATAAAGCCCAGTAGAGGCCAAATAAATAAAACTTCAAACCAAATGGACAGGGACTCAGTACCTAACTTTCATTAAAACAATGTAAGATGAAATCGTAACTTCTCCCAAACATAATTAAATCTTATTTTATGAAATCTGGTAATCAATCTATACAGCCAAAACACAAGTTAGGGGAAACTGGCTGTTCAGAACAATTAGAGGTCACTACTGATGAGATTTTATTAATATAAGACATAGGGACCAAGGTTAATTACATGGACTCTCTACTCTCCGTGGCTAAACGTTAATACAGTTACTTCATTTTCAGAATAAAGACTTATGTCGGAAAGGTATGAAATCATGGTCTAGTAAGTTTAAATAGCTCCTGGGATTTGAAGAGTTCCTCTCTTCTATTACTGTTTCCCACTGATGCTAGAATTTCATTTTATCTAGTGTAACTTCAAAAATATGTTTATGTAATAAATTTACTGCTGCACCTGTACAGGAAAACCACTTAGTTTTTCTAAAAATTCCACACACATTTTCTCTACTCATACATTGGACTTTTCCTTGTATCTTTCACTATAAACAAGATTACCCTATTGTCATTTCTTGTGCCTCTTTTAAGTTAACTCATCTCCACCTATCAGAGAATAAATAGTCAAGTTATCAACTCTGGCTAGGGTGCTTCTAAAAATATTCAATGTCTGGATCCATCCGAGACCAAATAAACTAGAATCTCTGGATGAAGGCCATGGTAATCAGCATTAAAATTTCTTTAAGTGATTTTACCATGAAGCCAGGGTGGATTAATTTTTAGCTTAGTATAAAGAAAAGACACCTCTTCTTTTTCCTATTGTGTTCAGAAACTTTTCACCTTCAATTTTTTCTGTAGGGAAAAGAAGGAAAACAGTATTTAGGAACATTATGTACCAAATATCTATGCAAAATTTTCATTTAATCCTCATCAACTTTGACAAGGCTGAATTTGCTGTCCCTGTACTGTATGTAAGGAGATGAAACTCAAGAAAATGAGTTTCCTTAGGATCACACTATTAGTAAATTCTGGGCTATAACTTGAACTCAGGTTTGATTTCAAAGCTGTTTCCTCTACCTCAGGTTTCAATAAAAATTTAATTTTGTCTTACAAGCCTTAGAAGATTAATCTCTGAATCCTGACACCTTTTTACAAATCGCACTAAAATAAGACCATCTGGATTTACTTTATTATATAAATTTGGACTTGCTTTATTACATAATTTTCCTGAGGACGGGACTAATACTTCCTAATAATGAAGGCTTTATCTCCCCCATGTTCTCCCTCCTTTGAGTTTGTATTGCTTCAATTAAAAAAAAGAAAAAATTCAAGGCTCAATCAAATACCCTATGGGGACACTCCAGATATAAAATAATTTATATTGGAGAAAAAACAAACTTGGATATGTGGTAGAATAACAGTTTAAGATGATTATCAAAGTTTCCAGCTTTTCTAATTTTAATTTCTGCATGATGTAGTAATCAGAAATGACTGAAGAACACTTACTCAAACAGGTCACACAAATAGTAACTTTCGTGATCCTTTTTTTTCTGTCTTCAGTCCCATCATTCAGTCATCAATCATTCAAGTTATTAATAATTAATACATCCTGCACTGTGATAATCTTTCCTTACCACTTTAACCCACAATGATGTCTCTCTTTTCTAAACATCTCTTTGTGGTGATTTAATCACTAAGTTGTGTCCAACTCTTGCAACCCGCATGGACTGTAGTCTGCCAGGCTCCTCTGTTCAGGGGATTCTTCAAGCAAAACTACTGAAGAGGATTGTCATCCCTTTCTCCAGGGGGTTTTCCCTAACCCAGGAATCAAACCCAGGCCTCCTGCATTGCAGAGAGATTCTTTACTAATTGAGCTACAAGGAAAGCCAACATCTCTTTGGAAACCCATAAATACATCAATTCTGGCTGAAGCCCATAATCCTCGGGTAGTACAGTCCAAGTTCATTTGAATACTTCATTCGTCCCAGCTGCAACTACAAATATACAGATTTTCCCTTATTTTAATACACAAAGGGAGTTATCTCTTAAGTGTGCCCCTGGCATCTGGACCAGACAACTTTAAAGAAACTAACAAACAAAACACAGGGAAGGATCAAAAGTATTGATTAATTACGTAAACAATCATGACTTAAAAAGGACAGAAAGGCCACTCGATTTGATATTTTGGGCTATTCTGCTTCCACATAAACGACTGTTAATACACTAAATTCAGAATCAGACCTAGGGAAAAGAACACCAAAAAAACTCCAAAAACCCTCAACAGAGATTTTAAAAGATAAATCAGGTATCTATCTCAGCAAGTATGATATCACCTCTTATAGATGATTTGTCTTAATTCTACACAACAATGTGATACATCTTCCTAATAAGTCAACTGTTTGGTAGCAGCTTAAAATTCTTTAGTTTAACCATGAGATTAATTATACAGTTAGATAATTTTATATTTAAAGACTGTCATTACCTTCAAACTCATTTTAGAAATTAATTATGGATAGTTATACCAAAGTCCAAATCCATCTCTTCACACAATATACTTTGAGGTGTGAGTATCAACATTAATAAGGGGTAGAAAAACCTGTAATCTAACTCATTAAACGAAATTTACTTAACAAATACGACAGCCTCCACAACTGTTTTCTCAAGTAGACATATTAAAAAAAAAAAATCACATGTGATACTCTTTACAGTGTAGCTAACAAAAGTCTAGTTCCTAACTAGTTTAGAAATCTGGATTTGTAATTTTGCTTTGAGTACCAACTTGTTCAACAAAGTCTTTTTCTATATCGTTATTTTATTTATAAGAAAATTTATGTATTTCTCAGCTGGATGTATTAAGGGAAAGTCTGAACACATACCACAAAAAGACTTATTTCAACTTTATCAAACTTTTAGTAAAAGAAGATACTTGGCTCTTTAAATATTAATTTATCTAAGTTTTGGGAAAATATGGCTCTAACTACCTTTTTCCAGTCTTCTGATGGTATATAATCTTCATCTTCTTCAGATTCTTCTTCTATTTCACTATCTAGAATAAGTAAGACAATAGTACTATAAAATGATTGCTTAGCCTGTCCATTCTTACATCTACCACCAAATACTTAAATATGCCAAACGGTATTTGCAGAGGCAGGTCATGATACTTTCAGTCAAATATTACCCTGTCAGTTAAAACAAAAACAAAACTCATAGACCTTCCAGGACAATCTTCTTAGATAACTGTATTTTCATGAAATAATACTCTAGAAAAAACTTTAGGGAAAAAACTGATTCAGAGTCAAGACAATCTGTTTCTAAACCTAATTCTGCTTCCAAAAGCCTGGTGACAGAATAAACTATATGATCTCAGTTTCTTCCATTATTAAATGAGAGTTGGGACAAAATAATAGTTTCTGAACAGTGCTCCTTAAAACACTTGAGAATGCTGTTAACATCACTTTGGAGGAACACAGGAAGAGACAGCATGTATACCTCCCCAACTTCTGTTTATTCAGAGCAGGCAAATTGCTATTTGTTTACATTTTGGACTAAGAATGCCTTTACATAAAGGAGCGGGAAATCTGAAAACCATTAGATTGTCAGCGTCTTCTCAACTCTACAATGGCACACAAAATTCAAATTGGTAACATCACATACAGAAGTTAATTCTTCCTATGGAAAAGCTAAGATGGGTACTGTATGTATAGTTTCCATGCACACTGAAATAACACCTGAAGTATGATATATTATTTCAAGAGGCAGTATCCCACTTTCAAGCAAACTTAGGCAATGGACCTGCTCCTGGTTTAACTAGGGGAAAAATGCCACATTTCCTCCAAATAATTAAATGTAATTAATCTCTCTGTGCAGTGATAACACTTTTCACTTGGACTATATCTCTGAAAGAAAAATTCACAATAAAATTATCACCAGCAGCCCTACACGGACCTCTAAACATAAACGTGTAATAGAAGTCATTCACACCAGGCAGTGCCCATGTTTAATCAATTATTACTTAGCCACATTTCAGGAGAGGTTACTGTATTGTATTCAAGTATTTTTCTTTTTTAAATACAGAAATTTTAACTACATATTTAAACTAATAACACTAATGGTTAATGTTTTCTTATCTTACTTCTAAGGTAAGGATTCCTGCTTAGAATGAAAACATTATGAAGTAGTGACACATGCAAATATTCAAGATACACATGTTACATGTTGTATCGACTAGTGGTCAGTGACTGTGAGGAGGTACAGTTCTCTCTCTATATAATATATTCCTACCTCAAGGGCCAACAACTTCTTTAGATTTGGGAACCATTGGCTAGAGACTGAGAGGCAAAGAAAGCAGAAAATGGAAAAGTGAGGAAGAGACTGGGGAAAAAAAAAAAAGATGACCATGAAACAACAAATTTAAAGAACAGTCAAGAGTGGAAAAAAAGGAACACACTCAAAATCAGGTATCACAGTGACACATAATAATTACAGTAGTATATTTATGGACAACACGGCCCCAGTACAGCTAAACTAATAATCTAGAACAAAATCCCACTACTGATGAGCGAGATTTCCAAATCAATGAATTCAGAGTATTGGGGAAAAAACACTAAAATATTAAACAGCAAAAATCATAAAAAATAGTAAATAACAATACTTACTTGTATCAAAATATTTACATCGACGTGGACGGATTATTTCCTGGGCATCTTGAGAAGCAACAGACTGAGATGGATCATCATTGGAAGACTGAGTTTCATCCTCTTGACCTGAGGAATCTTTTATATTCTCTTCCTGTGGAACAATACATTAAATCTCTTTTAAGAAAAAATGAAAATGCTGCAGACGAAAGGTCAGAGTATTCTAGATAAAACTAGAAGGCTACTTGAATATACCATGGTTACACAAGATGCTAACATTGGAGGAAGCTGAGTAAGGAGTACAGAGAGATGCACTAAATTATCCTTGAACCTCTTATGCAAACCTAAAGTTATTTCAAAACAAAACAAAAATGAGTACAACTAGCCATTATTACTTAAAAAAAACAGCGTTTTAAAAGTTGGTACAAATTTATTTAGAACAGGCATTAAAAAAAAACAGGAATGACAGAGCAAACTATTGCCTCTGGAGTAGATTACAGGGAACTTTCAATTTGCATTACATATGGTCTATATCTTAAGTTTTAGTATTTAAATATATTGCCTTTAAAGTTAGAGTGAAAAGAAATGACAAAAACAAGGAATCAAAATCAATGTATCAATAGAATTTTAGCTTCAGGAAGATAAAAATATATGTATAACCTTACTTTATTTTCCCCACTACATCCACTGTTATCATCATTATCAGCATCTTCATCATCTTCTTCCTCCTCTTCTTCCTCCTCCTCATCTTCTTCAGGTAGCCGAATAGTACTATCATAACCATAAAGGCTGAGAAGTTCATGAATTGGCATGTCGCCTTCCTAAATAGACCAAACAAAAGTTAAATTTTTCACAGGAAAAAATAGTGACATTTCATATTCCTATCATTCACACATCTTCATACAGAAGAATATTCCTAGAATTGTTATCAAGAATTCACAAATCATAAAAAGTAAAACAATATAATTCTGAAACCAGAAAAAACCCAATCTTTATTATTCTTTTCTGCTTCAATTCAGTGATTGTACACCAACAGTCAGTTCACATTTACTAAGAGTATCATACATAACTTGGGAGTGGGGAAATAGAATCAAGTTAACAAACCAAGAAAGGGGATGAAATTTAGAGCCCAGCCCAAACAAATTAAAAACAGCAATGACATACACGAATGATACTGGATTACATCAGCCATATATTCTTTTCTAGGGTTATGTAAAATCACTTCATGTAATCCTTACTGTACATCTTACAAAACTATTGTGTTGTCTCCATTTCATAGATGAGGAAACTGAAGCTAGCAGATTAAGCAATTTCTCCAAAAACCACACAAGTTACAAGGAGTGAAAACAGATTTTGAGTCTAATTACAAAAGTCCATACTCTTAACAGTATACCAGGCTGTTTCAGCCAGGGACCTGAAGCTCCCCCAAACACAAGAAGCACACCCTCCTGAAGGTGAAATGAAGAAATATCTGCATGTTATGAAATGAAATGAGATTTCTGCAGAAGGTACTCACTCTAATCAGTAATCAAGCGTTACAGAGTATCAGGGAAACATGACAAAAGTATAAACTGCAAATTTAACCCAAAGAGTCTGAACCTATAACATACACACACACACTCTGAAGAAAAACTTAACTGAGTCAGTTGAGAACCTAGAAAAATGATAATCATGAAATATGATTTTGCATTTTTCCAGTAGTATCACAGTCTTATTCATGGACAGAAACAAGTCTAGCCTGTGTGTGAAATACCTTATTATAGTGAGGATGAATATATCAGACTGGAGGATATAACCTGATGGTACTAAATTAGATCATACAGTTAACTCCCATCACTCAGAATTTGTAAAAAGCAAACAATAATTTGAAAAAAATTTCCTTATAGAATGAAATAGGAAGAAAATGCTGTTTAACACCTCTATTAATATTTCACATTATAAATGGATACTCTAGTTATAAATCAGTTTGTGAATCTGTTTCTAAAAGAAATCAATGACAAGCTGGCATACTTAATTGACTTATTATGACTTTCGAAGTACAATAAGAGACAATGCTTGAAGTGTTTAAGGATCTAGTCCCTCCAGATACCTGGTCCAGTATAAGCATCTGGTACAAAGAAACAGAAATTTAGGAATTAGGAGTCAGGATTTAAGAAAAAAGAACTTCAAAATCACGAAAGAAATAAGAATATGATGTAAAAAAGATGGATTAAATAAACAATCATAACATAGAGTTGCCATCACGTCTTCTATAGGCCAGGCATTGGTGATAAGTGCTTTGATTCACTACCTTATTCTCGTTTCTTAAGAAAAACAAAGTGAGAATATTACATGATCTTATATGATCTTTAAAAGCACCAGATGAGAGTGGTACCTTTATATGTAAATAAGAAAACCAAGCAGAGAGAAACATGATGTACTGACAGAGACTTTATTGTAATACCTAGAACTCTTAATCTCAGCTCATATTTTCCATAAACTCATTCTGTATTGCAAATTAGAAGCAGTCACTATTATGAATAAGGGTCAAACCAAGAAAAACACTTTAGTGTAGGCTTGCAACTAATATTCACATGGACCTTGAGAATTCACCAACTTATTTCATAATATTTATTTCATCTTTAAGATTATCTTAATATGCTACTGTTACCTCTAATTTTTACAACTGCATTTAACAGATACTTTGAGAGATCACCAAAAGAGGTACAATTACCACTAAAATAAAACATGAGTTTGAGCAAACTCAGGGAGATAGTAAAGGACAGGGAAGTCTGGCCTGCTACAGTTCACGGGGTTGCAAAGAGTTGGACCCGACTTAGCAGCTGAACAACAACAGGCTCTCTACCTTTGGTCTGTCTTATTCAAGTGCAACACAATCACCTTGAAGGCTTATTTAAACTTACAACTGAACTCCACCTCAAAGATTAGCAGGGCTGAGGTGGGGCATGGATTTCTGCATTTTTTAAAGTACCAGGAGATATTGATGTTGTTGAGTTGACCTGAAGAACCACGCACATCAGTTCTAGGATAAGGTAACTGCAAACCAGCCTTTTCAGTGGAACTTTAAATAAATTGCAATCATTATCCTTAATAAAGCTTGTCACTAACAGCTGACATCCAGCTCAGTTATATGTCAAAAAGATAAGTAATGTACCAACTGCATGGAAAGAATTTTTCTTTTTTTTTAAACCACTATTTGGAAAGTGGAATATCTGACTTCCATGGTTAAGTCCAAGATTTTTTTCCCTCTTGGATACACATATGAGAAGTGTGACTTGTTTTATAAAAATTCATTTCTCAAAGAAAAAGTTAGCAACACCGCCAGTATTGACTAAGAGTAGAGTCAGAAGTGACTGATCAGTGTATTTGAAAGAGAAGTGCATGAATTATAGAAACAGTAACAGAATTGGCAGAGAAAAGTCAAGACAAGTCAAAGAAAACAGCTGAACAAATACAGAAACAAACAAAAAATCAACAGGTTATCCTGATTTGCAGTAACTAAAAAAAGAAAGGGCTGGCTAGTTTTTTAAATCTCTTTTCTCTAGTTTTACTTAGTTTCTAAAGTTAGTTACTAAAGTTTCTGTTACTTTTGATTCATTTGAGAGTAGCTGCTGAACAGTGATTGACCCTATAGAAGGGCTTTGGGAAAATTGTGTACACAACATATTATTCTAGATGAACCTAGGCAGGGAGAAATTTAATTTGCTAAGTTGGAATCCACTGCTATCATTTATGTGAGTATAATCAGAATCTGAACTAAATCAGTGATTGTGGTAAAGAAAAAACAAGGGATCCCACACAAGAAATCAACAGATTTAACCATAGGTTAAGAGTGATCAAGAGGTCTTTGTGACACTGAATCTCTAGTTCCCGATATTCCTTAGACCTAGATATATATTCGTATGACATCTAAAAAATATTAAAAACTATAAACATCTAAAAAAGTTCTGACAAACTTCTAAGAAGTTTACTTTCGGTCAAAGTTGGTTTTATCATGTGTCAACCAAATACCCCTGCGTAGTCCATCAAAAAAATTCTTGCTTAATACTGAAAACAAAAGAATATGTAGTGGTATTATGCTTTTCTTAGGCATTAACTTTTAATTTCTGCTGCCCAATATCAAGTTATTAAGAGTAAGCAGCAAGGTAGAAACAACAAATTAGTAAGCAACAACCATGATCCACACAGTGTTAAAAAGTATCTTGATCTAAGGTATAAAGGGAAGCCCTAACAGCAAACACAAATACAATAAAATCCCAAATCAATTTTGCTGAGGAAAATCTCCAGTTTCAAATTCAAGTATCATTTCTTGTTGTCTGTCACCCAATCCTTTTTTTTCTATTTATTTTTCCAGAAATGTTCTTCCCTCCATTCCAAGGATGTATGCTGACTGAAAGCTTACCTCCCGGAAGGAGGGAGCATCTAACTCAATTGGAGTCACAGCATTCCCTGACCATTCACTTGAAAAGGGCACATGATCCAATCTTGACCATAATTTGTTTCCAGATTCTTACCAATAGCAGCTAAAGAATATAGGCTGTATCCCAAGCAATAAATCTTGGAGCCTGAAAACTTACAAAGCATGATGAAAAATGGTCCGAAAAAGGACACCATCATGTAAAAAAGTGTTCTGGTGGCGCGGGAGTCCCTGAAGTCTAGACTCCCCCTGCCCTTAATGAAATTACACGAGCCTTACAACTGAATCTTCATTTTGCCTAAGCTTGCTCAAAATGAATTTCTATTATTTGCCCCCAAGTATTTGAAATAAAAAGTAATGCTACCCTGTAAAGCAAAAGTTGTTATTCCCCTCTGGGGAAAAAAAAAAGAGGATTAAATTGGCTGACAGTACAATATACTAGGACCCATCAGTTATTAGACTTTCTCATTAGCTTATACTGCCAAAGTCTATGTTCTACCACATACTAAGAGGCTTTCCTCAAATTAATTGAAACATCACAATAAAGCGTTCCCATTCATACAAGTGTTAAGAAATGGGAGGGGCAGAGTGAAAATAAAATTATGGATTAAGTACAGGGGTTTTCTCCACAGTTTTGGCTACAGTTTTGTTACAGATTTCTTTGAGAATTTTATGAGTTAACTATTAAGATTTAAGTCACTATCATATTATCAGACATTTGCTAAATGCTTTCCATATATCATGTGTAGTAACACTGGAGCTTAGTCATGTTAAATAACCGGCCCAAAGTCACACACAGATTAAACAGTGCAGCTGAGTTTTAAAGAGGCAGTCTGGCGCTGCTTTACAGAGCTCTGTACATATGCATACGCATATGCATACTCCTTTCCTCAAAACATGACCCTAGGTTAAGTGTACATCATTCTCAGCGAGAGTCAAATAAGATGCGCTCGGTTGATAAGACTATAAAAGGAAACTGGACAGTACAAAATGAATAAAAATACAGGCATGTGGACTGTACTTGCATATTGTGCTTTTAAAAAGAAAGTTGTCTAAGTATTATAACGAAAGGAGGGACATCATGTCTGTATAAGCTGAAGGGAGACTAGTTGGGAGGTGAAAAGAACACAGACTTTTTCAAAGACAAACACAGTATCTGAAATTCAATTTGACCTTTATCTTCAAGTAACAGGGTACAGTTACCAAGCACCACCAGCAGAATTGTAAGGATGGAGTGGTAGCTGTCTCCTACCTGCAGAGGAAGTGGCTCCCTCTCCCTCACATCAGGGGATTAGTCATTTACTCCACATGGTAGCAGATAGTGGCAATTCAAGGGCCATTTGGTGGATAGACATGGTTCTCTTTTTATACCTGTTCTGACTTACCAGGAAATGAAGCTGGGAAGGAGAAGGAAAGAGACTGATTTTCGGCCAGGAAGGCCTAAGAGACAAGAGTGACAGTTCCTAAGGGAACCAACCTCTTAGGCTGGGCTTTGACTATAAAACATACGAGGAAGAGATGAAGAAGACAGTGAACTCCTCTTTATAGTACCCATGCTGGAGCTTTTTACTCACCTGTATAATTCATGTGTTGGGAATACTTTAAAAAAAAAAACAAAAACCTCTCACATTTCAGTCTTTATTCTCTAGCTTTGGCGATTCACCAAGTAAAATGTGCTGAGCACTTTAAAGTATTAACTGACATTGTTATAATGTGATTTTTCAAAAATACAAATAAAGATACAGCTGATCCTGATCTCCTTTCTCCGAAACATATTGCTACTGTTCAAAGTGAGATGGTGGGTTTTAAGCGTACATTTGAAAAACAGAATTAAATATGCATATCACCATTCCTACAAACCAAAGTTTACTATGGGAATGATTCTGACACCTCTTCTAAGATTATCAATAAATTGTAACGTGTACAACTAATTCTCTTAAAACATCTAAATGATAAACTTAACTGTCTTTTATATTGGTAAGATTCACACATACAAATGTTAATGATACATATCAAAGCTAGTTTTCACTTAAATTTTAGAATTCATATTAAACAAACTTAAAGTTACAGGCTATGCAGTCACTGATAACTCCTGAATGAATTAACTGTCAAAATGAAGGACCAGGCGTAAACTACCCTACCAATTCCTGACATAACTGTGATGTTCTACTTCTATAAAAGCAAATCAGTCATCAGTGACAAAATCTTGCTCATTTTGTTTTAAATAAAAACAAAACTAGTTTGGTTTGGACCTAAAGAGTTTACAACTGCAGGAAATCCAATATACTTGCCCTCTAGCTTAGCTGTAAGCTACAGATGAAAGCACTGGTGATTATATGCTACTCACACTTAAGCCTTAATTATTCCAGGAAAGGTTAAAAGTAGTCTCAGAGAAGGTTTAAGACTGTCTGCTTGAAAAGTATGATAAAGATTGGTTCCCTTGTCTTTCTCTCCCTTTGTATATATTCTATAAATAATTCTATTTTAATTACTTTTTCCCAAAAAAAGGAGCATTTGAAAGCAAATTTTGGGGTGTAACAGACTGAGGAAGGAGGTTAATGAAGGGAAAAATAGGAAAAGACCATAACGTGATAAAAATTTTAGCAAAGTCCCTTAGTAATTTTGTACTAGTTAAATAGAGCAGCCCATTTTCTGAAATAAAATAATCATCATTCCACCTCATAACCTATTTTGACCATACTTGATTACCTCTTCTTGAGTAATTACTTACTCGAATTATTTGAGTAATACAGAATGTGAAAAAAATGGAAAATATAAGATTTTCTTCCTTTACCTTTTATCCCATGGATGGATTATTTAGAAACAAGAAAATATATTCAAAGTGGTAAATTTCTTTGAAACAGAGGCAAATATTTGGAAATAATCACCTTTCCATTTCATGAATATATGAAGCAACCATGACTGACATTTAAATCAACTGTTTCCTTTGATGTCTGCCTAGGTTCTGAATCATCCAAACAAATTATACCAGTCTTTTGAATGCTTTCTAGCCTCTCCTGAAGAATAGTTCTGAGTCCAGATTCCTCATGTGCTTTTTAAACTCATCTTTGAAAAGCTTTTTAACAGCTCTACACCATTACCACTAAGATCAATTCTGTTGTCTGGCTTAAAATAACAAAATATTGAATTGCTTAGGTTTATGGATTAAGCCAGTTTTAATTACTACATGATACAAAATGGAACTGACAAAATTTGACTTAGACTATTTTTTTCAGCTCTTTGAAGTTCTGAACTAAAATTCTTAAGCATAGATTAATCTTTATTACTATAAAGGTATAAGAACTCATTTTTCCATCACATTATACACTCCAAATGCTTAAAGACTGGCGTATGTCTTATTTCTTATTTATTTATTTTTTTTGTTATGAAGCACAGCAGACTGTACACACAACGCCTTTTAATGATAACATACCAAACTGATTTATCTATGCATTCAAACATTTTCAGTGACCACTCTTGCTAGGTGCTTTGAAATATTCTGGTAAACAGACTATCCCTCCTCTCATGGAACTAAGGAGAACAGAGACAAAAAATTAACACACAATCAATTACAAACTGTTACACAGGAAGAAAGCAATGAACAGGGTACAGCAGCTAAAAACAGCTGACTGGGAGCCACGAACAGCCATTCTGACGAGGGAACACTAAGCCCAGACTTGAGAGGAAAAGGAGTCCACCTCAGAATGCACATGCCAGAGTGGGAAGGAGGTCAAACGCCTTGAAACGGGAAAAAGCCAGCACATCTAAGAGCAAAAGCAGCTAACACAGCTAAGAGCAAAAGCAGCTAACACAGCTGTAGACATGACAGGGGCAGTGTAATACACGAACAAAGGACCGTATGTAGGTGGCCTTGCTGGCCAGGGCAAGGAGTCCCAATTTTCTTCTGGTGTAACAGGAGGCCAATGAAGAGTTTTAAATAGGAGGCTGACATAAACTGATTTATATTTTGAAAAGTTCATCATGGTTACTGTGGTAATACACTGGAGAAAAGTGGTAAAAGAGGACATGAAGAAACCAGTTAGGAAGCTACTGTAATATTCTAAGCTAAAAATGATGGTGACCTGGGCTTGAGGGTAGCAGTAGAGATGGAACAAGAGTCAGATATTTCTGGATAGAAATGATAGGCTTATTTAGGAACAGATATTGAGAATGAAGGAAGATGACGCCCTGGCTTCTGACTTACTCAACAAGGTACACAGTGTTGCTATTTTTCACTGAGACAGAAAAAACAGGGAAGAACAGGCAAATGAAGAGAGACGAGAGTATCAATCAACAGTTCTGTTTTAGACCTTTAAAATTTAAAGATGTCTACCGAGATATCCTAGCAGAAATGTCAAGCGGGTGGGTAGTAGAGACAGCAAACAGGATAATGCTAGAAAATTAAGAAAGACTAAGCATACAGACATGACAAGATTAGATCAATCACCTAGTAATGAGCAATTTTTAAACTTGGTGTGCATACTTAATGATGATGTAGATTTGAGTCCACTACCCCACCCAATTTTGATTTAGTATGCCTGGGGGAAAGGCACAGAAACGCATATTTCTTAGTAAGTCCATGGGTGATTCTGATGGGGCTGACTCTCATACTACACTCTGAAGAGTACTGACAGATGAAAACAAAGCCCAGAACTGAGAACTGGGCAATTCCAAAAGTAAACCTTGAAGAAAGGAAGACCAGTCTGCAAAAGACACTGGACAGGAACAAGAAGAGGGAAAGCAACAGTACAGGAAGGGAATGGTAAGCTGTGCTGAGAATCTCCTGAGAGTAGAGGAAAAAGTGACCAATGGATATAACAACGAAATCACTGGTTCTTTACAGGAAAGGCAGAGACAATTTAGGGCACATTATAGAGCAGGCAAGACATGAGGAACAGGATGACAACTCTCAAGAAAGAGTGGCATGCTTCTGAAGGGGAGTAAATAAGAGGTGCAGTAACTGGGGGAGGACAGAAGATATGTACGGTGAAACTCAGTACCCATTTTTTGGTATTTTTGATCCATTATTTGTGGTGTCTTATCGAAGTAACTACTGAATTCTAATTCACATAATAAAGTTCTTTTTAAAAAATGCCTTTCATTGCAAACATTAAATATCCCATCTATGACCACATAGAATTTCTCAGTATTGATTATATATATATATATATATACATATATATATATATATAAAAAAATACCGCTTTCCCCAAAATAACATAGAGAACTAAAATTTTAAGGGTTTCCTCTCTCCATAAAAAGGTTATAACCGCTTCATCCTCTAGCTCTTATTGTTATTTACCCTTGCAAGATCCTCTATTTCAGAACTGAAGTTTGTTTCTCCTTCCATCATTTCTTCCTCTTCTAATGTGCGTTCATCATCAAAATCATGAACCAACATGTCAGCTGATGGATCAAATTCATGGTCATCTGATGTTGCTGAACCTCCTGGTAAAGAATATTTTGAACAGTTTGGTAAACCAAATTATGTGTACCTTATTAATATTAATGTATATGTTATTTGAAACTGGATATAAGGCAAGTAAAAGTACAAGGGAAAAGTTATGCACAGCAAATTTTATTTCTTGTTTTCTAAAATTCCTGCCCTTACTTATCACCCCCCCACAAAACATCTTTAAGGACTTTTTTTTACCCTGTTTTACTTCTATATATTTACAGTTGCAATTATAAAATGAGAGCAGGGTGTCTGAAGAGTACTGTAATCTTCCAAAGCTCAGTTGTAAATAATGTGGTCATATCATAAAATGATCTTTTGTGTGGAAAAAAATCACAACTCTTAACTACTTGACTAATATTTAACAGACCCAATAAGTATGAATATATAGCATGAAATATACCATCACCTGAATATATAGTCAGGGAAAAGTACAGCTGAACTCAAGTATTATTCCACTAGCACGCCCACAAAAATATATTTTAATATGAAGGCAGCTGTCCTTAACTTAGTTGAAGTAACCCAAAGACAGAATATAAACAGCAAAGTTTATTAAAATCGCATACAAAAGTCTTATGAAAGGTATTAAAAATAATCCAGTAGGTAACTGTTGTATAACTAATCTATTTTTAGCCTTGTGGCTGAGGAATATTGCTGAACTCAATAGGGTCAAAACTTGTAACAGGAGATTGCAAATGCTGGGCATATATTGAATGTATTCTATAAAGTATGCCCACTATGCCAAACCTGGACAAAAGACTGTTTGCAAAAGACTGTTAACTAATAAATGAGTTATTTAAATATCAATTAGCAATTTACTTTTATCAGTTTAAAGAGTTAAATGTTATATTAATAGATATACCTACTCTTCTACTTCATTCTTTGAAGAAAACCAGTAAGTAAAACAAAGAAATACAGATGCAGATTTCTTGGAAAATCAGACGGGGCACCCAAGACTCCAGGGTTGCTGTTACCTCCCAACATTTTTAGCATTAAAACCCATTTTTTGAGTGTTTGCTATGCATCAAATACTATGCTCAAACACTTCACCTACATTATCTCACTTAATCTTCCAATAATCCTAAGAAGTAAAAATAAAAACTGGAAGTTCAAAGAGTTTAAGTAGCATACTTAAACTCACAGAGCCAGCAGGTGCCAAGAAGGGAATTTTTTACTTCTGGATCTGCTAATTCCAATGCCTGTGCTTTTACTGCTATCTAAGGCTCCTGTTCAGTCAAGACTTTCAGAAGCAGTAGATATTCTGCCTCAAAGAATACTTGAAGAGAGTCTATGGTTTACTAAGATGAGTAAACAGCAAGCTAAGCCGGAGGGCAAAGCACTTAGAAGTCACTGTGCTCTTGGAGGAAGATAACAAAATATTGCTATTAAATACAAAATAACGAAATATATAATTGCTAAATCAGCTAGTCTATCTTGTATAGTACAAATTAGTTACCAAAGTCTTAGAGCAACTTATAAAGTTAAAAAAAAATCTAGAAAAGTATATTATCTTAATTTCTTCTAGAAATGAAGAATAACATGGTACAATTTTAGAAAGAAATCTTAGAACTGGGTGAAGGACTAGACACAGGGTTCACCAAGAGCAGTTCGAGAATTACTAATTTAGTTACAGCTTTTTTGTCCCAATCACTGTCCCTTCTTTCTCAGTTTTCAATAGAAAAGTCCCAAAACTTTTCATTTCACACAGCTATCTTCTAGGATGCTTAGTCAGTCATTATGTATTCCTACAGATGTTGCTATACTTTTCTCCCTTGCTGGCAGAAAAATCCTAAAAAACCTCACGCTACTATTTTGCATACTATTATCCTAATCATAATATAATTCCTACTGGATGCAAATATTGTTCAAAATAATTATGCTTAATTCCTAACTACTTACAATCTTTTACCAACTTAAAAATCAAGCTCACATGAGAAAACAGTACCAAATCACAAGTATTTTATATACACACACACAAACTTGAAGTTCCCCATTTTTGTTCATTATTTGCAAAGCCAATTGTATATAAAGCCTTGTTACTTTAACCCTCCCATTATATGAAATTACAAAGTGTGAGTGAACCTTTTCTCTCAACACTCTTAATTCCTTTCCCCACACATATACTGCACCATTCTCTATAAACTTTCAATTTCAGTTTTTTTTCTTGCCTTAATCTTGACTTCTTTGTTTCAGTTGATTTCTTTTTACCTTATTCTTCAAGAACAACTAACCATCCTACTCCTTTCTGTTAATTACTAAGGCCCATCGTTAGGTTATCTCCTAGGGAAAAAGAGTCCCAAAAGTAAATTGTTAGGGCTAAGGAGTCTGATGCTTTGTGTAAATATTTTGCTTCAGAATTAATGCCAAATCACTGCTTTATCCTACTGCAAAATTACTAATTACTAAAAAAGTACCTTACCTCTTTGCGATGACCTAGAAGATAAATTCAGTTTATAATATATCGTGTGGACTTGTTTAATCATTCTATTACCTTCCTATCTTAAAACCCTACCTCTAATGGCTACTAGATGTAATTAGTTTACACTGGTGGAATCAACAGACAAACTACTTAGCCTGGGGTCACATGACTACTATTGTTAGCATCAGTTCCCTCATAGCTCAGCTGGTAAAGAATCTGCCTGCAATGCAGGAGACCCGGGTTCGATTTCTGGGTTAGGAAGATCCCCTGGAGAAGGGAAAGGCTACCCACTCCAGTATTCTGGCCTGGAGAATTCCATAGACTCCATGGTCCATGGGGTCGGAAAGAGTTGGACACAACTGAGTGATTTTCACTTCAATTCCAAAGTGAAAATGTTTACAAAGGACACAGCATTTCACCAATGGACCAAATTTTTTACACTAAGTTTCTATTTCAAATTTCGCTACCAATTTTTTAAATTGCCTACAATTAGCACTACTACTAAGAACAATAAACGTTTCTGTGGACAGAAGCCTGATGCGACAAATGCTGTCTACCTCAAAAGATCTTCCTTACTCTGAAAACAAAAAATATTCATTCTCCTTGTATTAATACAGGCGTTCAGCACGTAATAAAAGCTATCAAAGACATCTGTTTCCTTCCAGCTCCACTATTCTTCCAGTTCACCCTAAGCCATTTTAAATGCAATGGAAACTGAGAAAGCAACTTATTCATATCACTTTTAGAGTAATTATTTATGTACCTATGTATTACCTAACGAAAGCCTTGAAAGTTCACAGAAAAATGTTTAAAATTTGATCTATTTGCAAAGTCACAACACTAGAAAAACTAGAACTTATCTTTTCAATGAAAATGATTTCTGTATTTGAAAGGAAAGAATATAAAGGCACAATACCATGTCTTAAAAAGGATATGGTAATTTGATTTATCTGAGGTCAGATTATTTCCAACTTCTTCCAACCTACTTCCATCTAGAACATACTTATAAACAAGAAAAAAAAAATCCTTGAGTTTCAGAAATGTCACAAAGCGTAATAATGTACTTCACTTCGAAGAATATCAGAAAGACATTTTCAGCTAAAATAAATATGACAAAATCAACTGCCAATTAAGTGTAGTACAGGGAATTAGTGATGGACAGGGAGGCTTGGCATGCTGCAGTCCATAGAGTTGCAGAGAGTCAGATGTGATTGAGTGACTGAACTTAATCATTTAGAAGGGATCTAGAGTTATTCTAATTCAACTCCTACCTGACACAGAGCACAATGATTTGTGTTCAAGAAAAGGACCCTGAACAACTGAAAAAGCCTTATGTTATTTTCAGGATTTTCCAAAACTTCCTAAAATTTGAAACACAAAAAAATGACTGCTTCAATAATATGAAAAGGTCGGTAATATAGCAGTACTATACATACAATGTGAGATGTTTTCCAATAAAACAATACCATGCCTCAGCGGAGTTCCCTTTCTCACTCTTCCTAAGCTACTTCAGGCTCTTCCTTCACCTGCCCAACCTCTCTCAGGAAAATCCCTGGACATTGAGGCAGAAAGACCAACACATACCAAACTCTTTCCTGACTGTTGTTTAGCTTCTACCAATTGCTGACACACAGGAATGTTGGACCCAGTGGTATCAGAACCTCTGACTGAGCATAAGAAACCTAAGTCCAGATTTTAAATAAAATGTTCTAATTTTTAAAGCTCACTATACTAGCTAAACAAAAAACATTAATGGCCCAGATTTGGCCCAAAGATCATACATTTGCAACCTCAAAGTTAAAGAAAAAAATGAAATCTATACTGTATTTGGAGGAGAATACAAGGTCAGATACATGGTCAGAGGAGAAAACCTGATTCTAATAAAAACTTTAAAATAACTTCCTTAATTTACAATACTCATTTGTTGAACCTTTTATTTACCTTTCCCTTGCTCATTAAATGCATTAACAGTTACTTTTCACAAATAAAATACTTTGAATTTTCTATATAAGCAAATATCTCTAAGCAGTTAAAAGACTCCTTTTTAAAAATACACTTCAAATCAAACAGCAAATAAAAACTACACAAAATACATGTGGCAATTCATTAAAAAAAGAGAGAAAGAGAGAGAAGAAACCCACAAAAAGTCATGAGGTTGAACTCACAGCAGCCTCACCTGTACTTTCATGGGCAGTCAAATATTTCATCCATTTCTTTTTCCCCAGAGAAAAGAAGCATTCAGAAGAAAAGTCAGTCAGATGATAGTCTAACTCCTCTAACCTTAATAGGTCAAATGTTAGTTAAATAAAGATTTTTAAAAATATAGAAAATACTTACCTGGACTTGAAGACTCAACAGATGGCTGAGGGGGAGGGGAGAAAAGAAGAAAAATTAGCATCTCTGTGTAGTAAATCTTCATGAACATTACAGAATTATTCAACAACTGATATGACACCAAAAACTAGTTACATTTTAACCTCTGAACTAAGACAAACTAAAACTTCCTGCATAATCCCTCCTCTGACATTGTTTATTTAAACACAGAGAAAAATCTAAAACATTCCTGAATCTAGAAACAAAGACAGATTTTAAAGGCAATTATGTATCTTATAATATATGTCATTCAAGAGATATGACTTTGGGCATCCCAGGTACTAACAGTGGTAAAGATCCTGCCTGCTAATGCAGGAGACATTAAGAGACATGGGTTCAATCCCTGGGTCGGGTAGATCCCCTGGAGGAGGGCATGGCAACCCACTCCAATATTCTTGCCTGGAGAACCCCATGGACAGAGGAGCCTGGATGGCGACAGTCCACAGGGTCACAAAGGGTCAGACACGACCGAAGTGAGTTAGCATGCGCACAAACAGATATGATTTCAGGTCTCCGAATTCTCTAAAATATTCTCTCCCATCAATACAGGGAAAATTAAACCCAAGATCTGCTATCAAGCTGCTCTCTGGCTTAAAATGAGTGTGAGAAGGGAGGCAGAAGTAATTTAAGATGTTATTTAGAATAAAAACTATACTATAAGAAAGCAGAAGGAAAAATTTAAACGTTACTTAAATACAAACATTACATTACCTTTATTAACACACAATATACTTTCAAATTACCATAAAGTTAGTAATCTTGCAAGCTCAATCCAGGAAGGTTATCTAATACAAGATCACAAAGACTTTCCTATTATAGTACTCCTATTGTACCATTCTACCTCTTATTTAACCACAAACATCTGGAAAATGTAAAGATAAAATTATTAGAAAATTATTTTAGTGTTATCACTAGATAGTTTGTGACTGTTTTATCCTAATACAGCTAAACAGTTATATAACAAGTCATCTATAAACATCAATTCTTATAAGATAAATTCAATAACACAAATTCAAAAAATGCCTCAAATGACAAAATCTTTCTTTTTAATATATTTATTTATTTTCTTTACATTATTGTGTTGGTTTTGCCATACACTGACATGAATCCGCCATGGGTATACATGTGTTCCCCTTCCAGAACCCCCTCCCACCTCCCTCCCAATTCCCTCTCTCTGGGTGATCCCGGTGCACCAGCCCTGAGCACCCTGTATCATGCATCAAACCTGGGCTGGCGATTGATTTCACATATGATAATTTACATGTTTCAATGCCGTCCTCCCATATCATCCCACCCTTGCCCTCTCCCATTGAGTCCAAAAGACTGTTCTATATATCTGCGTCTCTTATATAACTAAAACCTTGCCTATTCATTCCAAGCAGTCTATTCAGTTTCATCAGGAGTCAGAGATGCTGGAAGTTCAAAAATACTAGCAAAAAAAAAAATGGATATTCTAGTATTTTCCTTCTTTCTGCTAAGATATGGAGCAGATAGGCAGGAACAAACCTGTAGACGAAAAGCACCCGCTTTTTCAAAAGCTAGGCCTCTAAGATAAATTCTTACGAGATATTAAAAATTCCATTTTGAAAACAGTCTACATCATGTTATTCCCACAAGTGTGACATTCTAGGGTCTACATGGTGACTTACACTGTTTTAAGGCATACTTTTCCAAGGTTCCTATTTGTTCCTTTTAATTCTTACAAGAGAATGATTCTTGTCTATAGCATTGACTCATTTTAACGAAGAACCAACATTATTCAGTACTATATATTTTCAAGTGTCATACCACTGTATTTATTTAAAAGTTACTCTGCCAGAGAGTCCAAACAGTGCTACTTTTAAATTTGGTTCCTCAAATGGGAAGCTGTGGAGTAGGGTAACAGAATAATTTAGCCATAGAAAGAGTTTTTAGCTCGCTTAACATCTTTTGATGTTGAAGAAGAGAATGTTAGAGGATGAGATGGCTGGATGGTATCACCAATACAATGGACATGAATCTGGCCAAACTCTGGGAGATGGTGAGGGACAGGGAGGACTGGTGTGCTTCGGCCCGTGGGGTTGCAAACAGTTGGACATGACTGGGAAACTGAACAAAATCTTTTGAACAGTTCTAGCTTACTTCTAGCTCAAAATGGATTAAACCACCACACATATTACACAGCAAATCAATATTTAAAAATATTAATCCACTTTCATTTCAAACTTTATTTCCAAAGTTTAAGCACAACCTCTATCCAAGGCTACAGCAAAGTTAATGATTATCTTCATCTGGCCCCAGGTTCACTATCCACAGAGTAGCCTTACAATGGCTATTTTTCCTTTTTAGTAAACTTCTGAAACAGGTCTGAAAGGCTTAAACAAGACAAACCAGCACGTCTTTCAAACTAGCTTAAAAGAAATAGCTCTTTAAGCATTTGGTTCTTTTTGAATATGCCAGTAGTTATTCCATTTAACAGTCTTCTGATAAAATATAAGTTATTCTACTTAAGAATAAAAGGTACACTTTCACGGATGTTATTAGATATTGGCAATAATAGATTAAATTGCAACTGGGGTCTGTATAGTTTGTAAAACTCCTCAAACTGTACCCAATGAGAATAAATACTATACTGAGTTTTGTTTTATTGGTAAACAGTTACCACTGTAATGCTCTGAAAAAGGTCTAAAATATGTTCCATTCATTAAGATGCCAAATGTTAAATGACTGACAGCATTTATACGTATAGCTGGCATAAAGTAGAACACCCAGTGCTCAAAGACAGCACTAATCATAGTATGTAAGGCATACTAGGATGTTTTAAGAAACATGATTTGATGGATGGTATACCTGGATTAGCACTGGGGGAGGGGAAGTAGGAATGGTTTGCCTAAGATATATATTTTAGTATTCTACGTTCAAAATAAAATTGTACTATATTGGGTCGTGAGGACAGGAGTGAGACTGCTGGGGGAGGGGGAAGGGGGAGGGAGGGAGGGAGGGACAGTGTGCGCGCTCATCACTAAGTCGTGTCTGAGTCTTTTGCAACCCCATGGACTACAGCCGCCAGGATTCTCTATCCATGGGATTTCCCAGCCAAGAATACTGGAGTGGAGTGGGTTGCCATTTCCTCCTCCAGAGGATTTTCCCAACACAGGGATCTCGCATCTCCTTTCCTTGGCAGGCGGGTCCTTTACCTCTGAGCCACCAGGGAAGTCCATTACAGCCAATTAAATCAAAGATCAGTTTCTGGAAAACAGGCATTTGAAACCGGTTTATACTATAAGCATTACTTTGGCCCACCAACAAACAAACTGATCATCTTTCATTATAAGTTTAGTATACAAATACATATAAGTGTGAGTTTAGTATAATACCGGAAATTTTAGTATGAAATGAAGGCATTTTTAATTTAGATATTTAAAAGAACAGCAGAATCAGCTTAGGTTTATATAGTACTACATATTTCCAAATGCATAAATTTACTTGATCATGAACCTGGCAATAAAACCTACTCCATCTACCTCATTTTATAGATTAGCAAACCCAGGGAGATAAACTGACTTGATAAAGGTTCCACAACAGGTGGCGAAGGTAAAGCCTAGGACCTAATTCCTTCTATATTTCCAAAAGGAACAACTATTAAGTGTGTAAAAAAAAAAAACCAAAAAAACAAAACTTCTCTTCATCCCTCTCCTCCTTCTCCTTTACTTTTTTAAAAAATGGTTTTCATCTAGTCAAAGCATGTTTAAAATGGGACTGCAAGTTGTCATATGTCATGTCAGACTATTATCTGTGTCTCATTAGGAACTGGTATCTAACAATACCCTCCAGAAAACCTGCAACATCTGCCATTAATGATTACAGTAAATTAGAAAGGAAGGGAAAAAACTACAACTAAAACTAAACGGGTACTCATTTGTAACAATACTTATTTTCAGAAAAACCTCAAATTATAAAATGCAATCAGTAAAGAGGATTTTTCACATTGGAGATTAAAACGTACTTAAAACACACTCATATATAACTGATAGAAATATGAGTTAAAGCGTTCTGCAGATCATCTCGCCAACATGAACTTATCCTACTGATATAACTAAACAAGCACGTAAAGATACATGTATTTCAGTAATTACTACAGAGCTGTCTACAGCAAAGAGTTGGGAAAAAATTTAAGTCCATTATTTAACTAGTTAGAAATGAAATATAGTTTTACCAAGCAAAAACTGACTAATTCATTAAAAAGAATGAGACAGTTCTGCTTGTGCTGACTGAGGGAAAAAAATGCTAAATACATGTGCGCGTGTATGTGTCTATAAACAGATAGCTATGTTAGGAGTAAAAAAAAGTGTAGAGGAAGGGGAAAATTGGGCTGGAACACACATCAAAACTGTTTCCCCTAAAGGATACACAAAAATCTGTTAACAAGTTACCTCTAGAGCATGGGTTGGGGAAAGGTTTTTCATTTTATGCCTTTCGGTACTGCTGGAATTTTTTAACCACTTGCAAGCATTATTCTGTTTTTTAAACAGAAAGTCAGTGGAAATTATACAGTGGCATTATGAGCCATTTTCATTTTCTCCTCTTACTTTTAGATTTTCAAGAAAACTTAGTATTTGCCATTATTTTCTAAAAACAAGTTTCTATAATTTTGAAAAATAACCTAGTTTTCTTTTAGGTGCATACATAATTATATTATCTGAGATGGAAAACAGCAGAGAGGGTATGAATCGGCTACATCAAAGAATCAGAATGAACTGTGTTAACTTTTATAGCAACTTTTATATCTACACTCACATATTTGATTTAGTTGGTCAAGCTGCTAATAGTTGTAACAAATATTCAGTGCCTCAAATTTGTTCAAATGTTTCTCCTCTGTATTTTTTTAGACCATGATAAGAAATATTCCACATACCAAAAAACTGCAAATTGAGAAACAAAAGATAAACTAGACTATCACTATTACTAAAACATAAATAAGGTAGTAAAAACACGAAGTAATTAGATTGTTTTATCCTAGACAATCAAAAACACATTTTCAACGAGTATAACTGTCTTAACTAACTGTTTCCCACAAACCAATTCCACCACTATTTAAGTATTAGTATCACTTACTTAGTAATGCAGATTACTAGATTCCCACAGTGATAGGGATGAAGACAGAAAGGAGGTAGGGGCCCTATTCCGGGGTGAGAGAGGGCAGGGAGACTGTGCCAAGGGCCCACCACCCCTCTTCCTTCACACAAAATTAAATCACTTAACTGTTGGTTAAGTAAGTTTTGGAGTTAAAATTAGAAAATTTACTACAACATTAATAATTTGTACAGGATGAACTGCTATTACTAAGCACCAGCAATTCAGAAGCCTTCTATGTTCCACTCTTGACTGTGTTACACAGACAAACAGCACAACCCAGAACAAACTACATAAACTCTCTACTCAGTTTCATTTTCCCTTAGAATGAAAAGATTTAGGTTTGTTTAGGTTTAGTTCACTTTCGAGATCAAAGTTCTGTACTTTTTTTATGAACTGCTCAAAATGAGAACATAACACTACTAAGGAGTACTTAGCTTCATGGATGGGATATTTTTAAGACTATCCAAAATGTATCATTTTTTAAGTCTAAGGCTATTGGGGGAAAAAAATCTAATTTGCAAAAAGCTTTTGGGGGTTGCTACTTTATGGATTTCATACAACATAAACATAACATTCTAAGCCACAGCATAAGTCAAACAGAGTGGTCCCCAGTAACAACTGGTATGCGAACTTAATCACTGCAATGAATTTTGAAACCATCTGGAAATCTTTAGAAATATACAGTGACTCCATCTGAACTTTATGCAAGGAATTTCTGTATAGCTGGTTACTGTTCATAATGACACGCTGAAGTTTCAATGGCAGTGTCGTATTTTTTAATTTGGAAAAGTGATTAATCTCCAAAATTCTCAAAAAGAAATTCACTTCTATATTTCCCAACTAATCTTTCCTACCTTATCAAGCACTTTGATTAGTATTCCTTCTGAATTAAGCTTTTTAAACTTTCATGCATGGGTGTTAAGCACTCTGGATAAATCCTTAATAGCTCTACTAGTATAAACACTAAAAACAAATTCTTTTTCATTACCGGTCTAATTATTTTAGATCTGAATTCACTGTGGTGAAACAAGTTTTGTTTAGAGTAGAAATTAACACTATCAAGAATAGTATTCAAGATGATCCTATTTCCTTAAAAAACAAAATCCAAATACCCTTGACAAATGTTACACAAGGAATCTGTTTTTAACAGAAATGGATAGATGTGACAGTGACTAAATACAATGTATTATTTTTGGCAATACTAAAGTACTTAAAACTAACACAAAATGGCAAATCCATTAGATTTTCTTCTTTTTAGAGACAACAATATGGCCTAGGTGAAGACAGGCCTTAAACTAGCTATGATCTTTTTTCCCTTGAAAGAGAAGTCACTTAAGTGTTTACAAACTCTGAAATAAAAGACAAATTGTTCATTCCCAAAGGTCTGTACACGACATTCCTTATAAAACCCAAAGGACTATTTTTTCTTATTATTCTTTTTTTCTCACTGCTTTTGTACAACTGCCACTACCCTGTAATTTCCTTTAAGTGTGACTAGGAAAGCCTCCTTTTGGAAGGTTGATAATAATTTTAGGGAATAATAAGCAGGGAGAAATACTACCAGAAAGTGTTAAGAAATGGAGCTTATGTCATTACTTCTCTACATGTCATGTATGTTTCCAATGTTACTACAATTTTAATAGCATGACATACTTATCATGGACTAAGATGATCAGATCAAGTATGAAAAATCAGTATTCTGTATACATCTAAAGCAAACAGTATTTAAGAATCAAATATTTTTTGGAAAAACAACATCAGGGTCACTATGCAGCAAACAACAACCAAAAAGCCCCAAAGCATGATACCTACGTTTTTCTCTAGAGATATGTTTTCTTCAGTGCCCTGTTTTCCCTTCAGATTTATCAAATGAACACACATTGTCATTTTGCACTTACTGTTACCTCACCAGTCAGCGGCAGTCCTCAGGTCTACTTAACCAAAAGCGCAAAGAGCGTGGCGTTTGAATTATTTGATCACATGCTTTATATCGGCAACATAAAAAAAAAATCTCTTCAGGGTTCAAATAAAAGTAAAAGCACTTTATAAATCAAGCATTTCTCCTTCGTCTAATTTTTAAAATGACTAGTCTCTAAAATCATTCTAATTACTAAGATATTGAGATAGGAAAACTACAAATTCATTTTACTTTTCACTACTTCACTGGTTCTAGATTTTCTGTAGGACAGAGGTGAAGAAGTTTCCTCCACTCTTTCTCAAAATTCATTATAAACAAAACCATCTACAAGTAATTGAAGAACATGAAAGATTAGTTTTTAAAAGATAACTAGGTCACTAAAATAAATGAATTGGAAACAAATTTCAGGGTTTTTTTCCTTCTTGAAATTGAACTATCCGTGTGTTCCTACAAAACATGAAAATTCCATTCTCCAAGTGATGCGATTTTTAAGGAAACCAAAATGTCCACTTGAAATTATTAAGAAACGATCAGTGACTCAATCACTAATGAATACAACCGTCTTTAATTCTAAAAGAAATAAAATGTTAAAATGCTTTAATTTACATATTGTTTTCAGTGTGGTAGTAGTTACAATTTCTAAGTTTTTCTTTAAGTTTATTTAAATTTCACTGTATTTTCATACACTATTTTCCTTCAGTAATATCTTGCTTTAAAACTATGACTACAAAACTTAAAATTTAAACCATTCCGAGCGGCTCCACGAGGCAAGAAACCACATCACCTATTACAGCACAGCGCAGCGCAGCTTACCTAATGGGCATTCACTGAAGACTATTTGACAAAATATATGTAAGACGAGGTAAACAGAATCCCTTCCCCTTTTACACACGAAGGAAACAAGCCCTTAAGAATCTCATCGGGACTAAAAATCTTTCAGCCCAGTGGAATAAATCCAGTCACATTAAGTGAAATACAAAGTAACTATGTTTTCTCCAATTCATATTCCTTGGAATACAATTCTTTAACCACAAAGAGCAAAAGAAATGGAAGTAAATCTTAAGATCTAAGTTTATTTTTATATCAGAATATTAAAATTTTAAAAATGCTGGCAGCAATCAATCCTGCTATTCCTTTTAAATAGCAAATACTCCAGAACCTACACCAAGGGGAAGGAGCACCCTAAGGGCCAGCCAGAAACTCTTGAGCTTTGGGTCCCTCCATTCAACAGGTATTTGAACAGGTCTCCAAATTAACATTTTCCAAAATCTATTTTTCTGAATTTCAATATTTAAAAAAGAAGTATTATGGTACTGATGAAAGTGTACTCACCATTGGCTTCATTTAGCAACTAATGAAGACAAAAATAGGGGGTGGACGGTAAATATAATAACCTACTTCCTAAATCTGTTTTTAGGTGTCCCTGAGACAATGAAAATAATTTTCAAAAGAAAAAAATGTCTTTGCCAACATTTAAAGTGGTTCTACTCAAGGAAGACATATAAGTCCAAATATATCCAGCGAGTAAAGGATATCTTCTGATAGTAAGTGAGAAAAAAGTATCTTAAAAAAGTCAAAATGTTTATAGGTTTACATCAAAGGCAAAAATTTTAATCTCCAGTAGTATATACTAAATTCGGATTAATCAACAGAGGTTGTCTGCCAGCGGATTTAAGGCCCCCAAATGTAAAACAATCGCCACCGAAGAAAGGGGGCTTTGGGAACTCGTTTACTAGAAAATGAGCAAACTGGGGCGCGGGGCGGGGGTAGGAAGGGGAGGGGAGAAAATCTCCCTTAAGCGGGGAAAAAACTGAAAGAGAAAGACAGGAACAGACAGCCTCGACTCGCAAAGGCGTAAAACGCCCGGAAAGTGATGGGGGTAAGAAAGGGGGCAAGCAACTCTTCTGAAATGAGAGAGAGAAAGAGGTTCTACGGGGAGGGGAAGGGGGGATGTTTGAAGAAATGGGGCGGCCGCCCTAACCGAGAGCGATGGATTGCGAAAAGACGAGGCTCATTCCTCCACCCTCATCTGGTCACCACCAAGAAAGCTGCAGAGTTAACCAGAGGCCGCTTTCCCTGCGTCCTCCCTAGCTCAGGCGGAGTGTCAGCAGCCGACCGGCGGGGTGACGCGGAGGGGCGCGACCGCATCTCGGGCAGCGAGGGAAGAAACTTCGCAAGAGCAACCGCAGCCGCTCCGGGCGCCGGCCGGCGAAGTTGCGCCCCGGCGCCCGCACCTCGCCCCCCCAGCGCACGGCCGCGTCGCCTCGCCCCTCCAGCGCCCCGGCGCCCAGCCGCGCCCCCGCGCCCTCCTGCCCGGACCCCTCTCAACTAACTTCCGCGAGAGGCCCCCGCCCAGAGCGCGGCCCGCGCCGGACAACAGGTGGGCAGCGCGCCGGCCGCGCTCGGCCTCCCGGCCAGGCCCGCTCCACTCCGCCCCGGCCCGGCCCCGGCGCCCGGCCCGGGGCGGGGAGGGGGAGCGCGCGCCCTTACCTCCGCCATGTTCGCCGCTCTGACGGGTCACATCTCCGCGGCGGCCGCGGCTGGGTCACGGCCAGAACCCGGATGTGAGACTCGGCGGCGGGACTCCGGCCTCCGCCGCCTCCGCCGCGCCCGCCGCCGTTGGCTCGGCGGGGACGCGCAGGAGCCGCCCGAGCGCGCCACCACGCCCCGCTCCGCCCCCTCGCGGCGCCGCGGACGGAGGGAACACGCCCGGGCGCGCGCGCGGCCCCCCGGGGCGCGGAGGGCGGGGCCAAGGGGGCGGAGAGCGGGAGGTGCGCGCCCCGGCACCCGGCGCCGCCCCGGCCCAGCGGATCCGCGACCCGGGCGGGGAGCGGGCTCCGGGGACCGGAGGGGAAGGGGCCAGGCCAAAGGAGACGCGGCCAGCATTCATACCGCTGGGGAAAAGATACGATATAGTTTACGTGTAGGCCTTTTTTTGAAGTCCCATTTGTTGGGAAAATGGGATGTTGCTCTCTGCAACAACGGCAAGCAGTGCGCTTTGACAGAGGTTATCCCTTGACGGATACTTCTCTTGCTTGGATCTTTCCCGACAGAAATTGTTAAGATCCCATCTAACAAAATTTTGCAGGTCACAGCAGGAATTAAGAAAAGGGACTGCACTGGGTAGACTGCCATCCTCATGTATCATTTGCTTTTCCTCGCACACCGTCTGCAATGCCAGGAGCAATGTAATTGTGCAGCGGTTCTGCACTAGAGAAAACTTCTAAATGTGAAATACTAAAAAGCTGCTCTTTAATAGATATGATCTCCAACTCGACTGTATAGATGGAGAATTTGCTTATGTGCAATGCCTGAAATGCCTGCAATTTAAGTTTATTGTAATGTACTGGCCGAGAACTGCCAACTGGCTTTGGTGCCAATTTTGATGATTGCCAGAGCCAATGATTGCAAAATAACAAACGTGTTATACCATTACTATGGCAGATACGGAGTAATGCAAACATGGTATTAAAACGTGTACTAACACATTTTACCAAACCGTAAGTTGAAAGTCTCATTTCCTAAAGACCGTTTTCCCCCAAATGTTCAAGGGTTCTTCTTAATGCAATTTCAAAAATGACTTCCAAAATCAACCAATTAAATATGAAACTTATTTGTTCCCTCCAAATAATGCTTTGCACAATATATTACATAACTGTGCACGTATACAGTTTTTCTTTAAACCGATACTTAACTTACAATGAAATATGGGGAAGACTGTTTTAGATTACTTGTATTCCCTTAAAATTCTAGTTTCTATTAAGTAGCTTCTTTCTTCAAAGATTCAACATTTAACTTGAAATTCTATGTCCAATAATAATTTGTGCATGAATATTTTGTGCATTTATAGGTATATGAAGTAGCTGCTAAGTGAAAGGACATTACCTGGTAATATGACAGGAAAAGAGTCCACAGACAGTCTGTAAACCAATTAAACATAAACATCTGATGCACATTTTCTACTGAAAGAAAAGCAAGGGAAAGAAGAGAAAGGAAAACTTTAAGGTTCCCAAATCTACAAACAATTTTTACCATTAACTGTACTGTACAGTATTTTCACTTTATTTTTTAGAATACTTATATAAAGGTGTTTTTCAGGTTTCCTTGGGGGAATAAATATATTAGCATAGGTATATAGTTTCTAAGAGTTACCCTGTTGAATTACCTTAGTCCTTCTGATTTGAAACAGAAATGACTTTTTAATAAGTCAGCTCCTAGTCCAACACTTTTCACTTTGAGATGCTTGATGGAAATGGCTGTGAAGGCAAAGAACAATGCATGTGCATAGAACTGAGGTGGGTAAAGATAAGAATAAGGGGCCTAGCGGTAGAAACTCAGGCTTTATAAAACAACTGGATTAAAGAAGAATTATCCATTTAAATGGGAAAGCTAATATATGAAATTTAGCTGGTTTTCAAAAGGAAGATTAAACAGTATTGTCAAAATTCAAGGCACAGGAATAATTTGCTTGAAGAATCTCTGATTCTTCAGTTACCAACAAGAATCCCGATTGTGATCAAGAGCTGGAGCTCACAGTCCCTTAAGTTACTGAATGAATTCTGAAATTGTCAGGAATATCGGGGTCCAGGACATACTTGAATGGGTATCCATCTTACTGATAAATGGCTTCAAGTTTATTAATACTGTGCATCAATTTTACTATTTTTAAGTGACATTATCGTTTAAGGGGAAAAATTCCCTCTACATCTTTTTTTTGTAAATGTGGGTTAAGTGATTTTTTTTTTTTGATTCAGATATTCTAAAGGGAAAGAGAAACAGCTCCAATGTTTTAAGTCATTGTTCACATATTGAATTCAGTATAATTTTACCTACCTCCCATCTTATTCTAGTGATATACTTATCTTTAAAATTTTTAGGAGGGACTTGCCTAGCTAGCAGTCCAGTGGTTAAGACTCCATGCTCCCAATGCCAAAGGGCATGGGTTCAATCCCTGGTTGGGTAACTAAGGATGTGCATACAGTACCACGTGGCCAAAAAATAAAATGCTCATTAAAAAAAAAAATTAGGAGCCATCCTGTCATGTCATCATGTCATGTGTTAGTCGCTCAGTCATGTCCAACTCTTTTCGACCCCTGGACTGTAGCCTGCCAGGCTCCTCTGTCCATGGGATTCTCCAGGCAAGAGTACTGGAGTGGGATGCCATTTCCTTCTCCAGGATCTTCCCAACCCAGGGATCGAACCTGGGTCTTAAAGAACGCAACGTCTTCCTCAAAACTCTTGTATACCTCTTCAGTATCAAATATGTATAAATTAACTATTCATTAGTCACAGAATCTTAATGTTGGATTCGACCTTAGAGGTCTTTAGTCAATTTCTAAACTGTCTAGGTAGGAATCCCTCATTCTGTTTCCCCACTACCAGGCTTTCCTGCCTATGCTTAAACACCTCCAATGTATTCACCGTCTCATTAAAAGGCTGTTCTTCTCCAAAAAAACATCTAATGTTTGGAACATTCTTTTTATCAAACCAAAGTCTACCTCCTTGTTATTGTCACCCATTACCCTGAGTTCTTCAGCACTTTGGATTAATTCAACAGATGTCTTCTTTGTATCCAAATACAAACACTCAATATTTATACTTGGGTTAACAAAAAAATAAATCTTTAAAGACTACTGATACTAGAGGAGCTGAAAAGGGGACATTACAGAGTTGAAGGCATGAGAAAACTCACCATTACATATGAACTGTTAAAAATTATTATAGTTTATAGTCCTTATTATCGTGATATCCAAAATGGTAGTTCTGTTAGAATTGTGTAGTAAAATGTTTAGTTAAGCAAAAATGTGTGGTTAATTCTAATTATATGTGAGATTTGTGGCTAATTTCCCAAAACAAACAAAAAAATCACTACAAAGCCTGAATAAATGCCTCTTTAGCTCCCATTCCCCACCTAAAGGCTTCATTATGTTCAGGCAAACTTACATTAACTTTTACCACATTAAGTTATTCAAAACTGCTATTATATTGGGAAACTATTTTTAAGCAATTTACTGCATATTCCGTTAAAAAAGTTACTTAACAATTTTATAGAGGCTGCAATACACACACACACACACAGACCCCTCAAAGTTATTATTTTGCTTTTAACAAAAGCATTTTAGTCCAGTTTTTCTTCAGCCAGCACCCCAAACTAACCAACAAATAAACCTGGCAATTTACACGTACCTAAGAAATATATCGTTTTATTCAGGACCAATATCTGATTGAGATATAAGGAATACTATATACACATGTTATGCAATTCCAAAAAGTACCTCTCAAAATGCATCGAGAAAATAATCTGCAATAATTTAGACTCTGGGGCTGTTTGAATGAAATAGATTAATACAGTACATTCAAAACCCCAAAACTAAATTCTGTATCTAACAATTTTCAGAGTCCCTTTTGAGTCTATTTCCTTAAGTTTTTATTTAAAAGTGACCGCCTGCACATGATGTGCAGGTAAAAATTTATGGGTAACTACTAATTCGATTGAGAATACCTAAATGTCAAAAAACTTCACCTACTTTTCAAAATGACATTTTAGATAAATTGAGTTTTACCTTTACTGTAGCAGGCAGCATGTAAATTACAAAGCAGTAATGCATTACACTGGAACTCCCACATCTATGTGACAATCAGCGTCATCTTTTTCTCGGTTTGATTTTTATTAACGCCACCTCAAAACACCTATAGAGCCTTTTGGTTATGCAAAGAACAGTTCTGGTTTTCCCTTTTGTAATTTTTACATACAGTTTTATCCAATGACTCCATTTTATCAAATTATCACAAACTGGTATTTTGATAATATTGTTGACATGATTTTTTAATCTCATCCGAACTCTGGAAATTATTGGCCCATCAACCGTTCTCAAACACTGTAAGAGTTAATATAACATTTATATACTTGAGGGAGTTTGGACTTTCCCTCCCTTAATCTCCAAGTGTGCCCCTGCCTACCAGCATCACATCCGTCTTGTCTGCATTGAACCTCAACCAGTTGGTTCTTAACCACGTCCGAAACTCAGCCAGGCACTGGGAGAATCGAGCCACCACACCATCTGGATCAAAGGAAAGAGAGCCTCAGTAGTAAAGATACTGGAGACGATGATCTTACAAGCTCAGTATTCACCCCATCTCTAATTTTTAAAGACAGCCAGGAATTAGGACAGGAATCCCATGATAATTTTAGAAAAACATTAATGAGCCTTGAGTCATGCAATTTGCAACTGATGATAAAGGAATAAAAGTGACTCAATAAATAGGTGGCCTCATTCCACCCATGACTGAAGAAAGGGTCACTCAAGTCCGGGTCACCTCGGCTAGGCGGCCTCTGTAGATCGACCAGTCTTGTAACCGCATAAGCTTTTCTGCAAAATTAAAGAGTTTTAGCGTTGGAGGAAGTTTTAGGGATAACTGGGGCCCAGAGAGAAGTAGTGACTCGTCCAAGGTCACACAGCAAACGAGGACTAGAGATAGTCTCCAGGCCAGACCTCTTTCCACCAAAAGCTCCAAGAACAAGGCCCTTCAAAGGTGGGGGAGGCATCAGCCCCAGGGATCCTCCTGCGGGCGGCGAGGACCTCTTTCCCTCACAACAATGCCCTCTTCGGGCCTCTCCTCCCTCCCTTACTCCCTCCGAAAAGGGCTGCCGAGCCCAGGACCCGTTTGCCCAGGGCCCTGCTCACCACCAGGGATGCAGTGGGAGCAGGAGCCTCCCCGGGCGGAGACGGGACCGAGAGACCCAGCGCGAAAGAGGCGGGGCCGCAGCGGGGCGCTCAGCTTGGCCCCACCCCGACCGGGTTCCCGGGCCGACCGGAGGAGGGGGCGGAAGCGGACAGGGCGAGGCGAACTCACTCCGCAGCGGATCCCCGGCGCGCCGCCGCCGCCAGCGCCAGAGCGAAAGACCCAGCTGGGCGGGGCCGGGCGGCGGCGGCGCGCCGCGCATGCGCCCCGGGGGCCGGCGCCGCTCCGGGCGGGGCAGCCCGCCGCGCGCGCTCCCTTAGCCCCGCCCCGGAAGTGAAGGGTCTTCCGGGCGGCGCTGGGCGGTGGGGGAGGGGAAGGAGAGAAAGGGGGCCGAGGACACCTCGGTCGCCCCTCATCCCGAAGCGGACTAGGGGAGGAGAGATGGTTTATGGAGGCTGCACTTACAGCCGCCGCTGCCGCCGCCGCCTCCGCTGTTGCCGCCGCCGCCTGAAGAAGCCCCATCCATCCGCCTGCAGCCCGGGAGACTCAGAGCCTGGGAGGGGCCTGAGGCCCGGGCCGCCCGCCTCCTCCTTCGAGTCGTCGTCCGGAGCTTCCTCCAGCTCCACCAACCCTCAGCCCTCCCCTCCGCCTCCTCCCTCCTCCTCGGCCTCCCGCCGCCAGCCAACCGCGCGGCCGCTTGTTGAGCCAGGGCTCCGCCGTCTCCATGACGCCCGGCAAACATTCCCGCGCCTTGGCCCGAGCCGCTAACGCCGGCTTGGGGGCACAGGGGCTTCAGCAGCAGCGAGGAAAGAGGGTGGTCGACCGTTCCCCAGCCGGTCACCACCATGCCCGTCTCTCCAGTAAACGGCCGCAGGCAGCCGAACGTCGGGGTGTAAGTTCGGACGCTAAAACTTGAGTTCATCCCCTGGGGTCCCGGAGGGAACCCTCCTAGAGCTTACCTCTTCATCTGTGTTGAGTCAGTAATCTCTTGACCTCCGAGGTGGCAGTGTCTCCTTCCTTGGCGTAGTACAGCCCTTCCCAAACCTCTTTTCGGAAAAGACCTAGTTTAGAACCACCGTTCGTCCTGGCACTCCTGGTGTGGTGGGTTTTTTCCTCTCCAACTTGTTGCCTTCAAGCTGTACCCAGATGTTCAATCTCTCAGCTTCTGTGAGCCACCAGACTGAACATTACTATGCCCTGTCGTCGAGGTTTTTTTTTTACGTCTTCTCATACCATCCTGCCTTAAAACTCATTCCAGGTTACAACCTTCTGTTGTTCTTCATCAGTTGGATTAAGGGCTGGACAGAAGCCCACAGCTTTACAGTTGTCTCACTTAAAACTTCCAATGGTCGCTTAGTCTATCTATTCCACTAAATTTCCTAATTGATTCATTCTCCTACACTTCCAGATCGCTTTTGTTCTCTCCTCAACCCTCAGCATCTCCCTTCTGCAATCTCTTCCAGCTCAGCTAATCTTTCTTGAGCAGAACTTGTTTGAAAGGTGTTGGAAATCTTTTTTGTCTTGGATATGGCACTCAGGTTTTTGTCCATCCTGAAGTGAAAGTGTTAGTTATTCAGTCGTGTCCGACTCTTCTCCATTCCTCTGTCCAGTGGAATTCTACAGGCTAGAATACTGGAGTGGGTAGCCGTTCCCTTCTTTAGGGCATCTTCCCAACCCAGGGATCAAACCCAGGTCTGCATGGTGGCCAGATTCTTTACCATCTGAGCCACCAGGGATTGTCCATCCTACCACTCCACTAAAAATAGTTTATGTGAAGGTCAGCAATAACTGTCCAGCCAAGTGTAATGGCATTTCTGTTTCTTAACTCACCCATCAGCAGCTTTAATCTAATTTACCACCTCCTGAGTTTTGAGTCACTTCATTTGGTTCCTGGGACACCACTCTCCTCTAATTTTCCCCTTGCTTTATGCGTACTGCTTTTCAAAATACTTTGCTGTTACCTCTTCAGTCTCTCCCATATCTAAATATTAGAGTGTTGATGGGGTCGGTCAGTCTTACAACCTTTCCTCTTCACTCTTGTTTTTTTGCCTTTAAAAATTAGCCATTTGCTCACAGTTTACAAGTTCTCTCTCCAGCCAATACCTCTCCCAAGAAAACAGGCTTAAAATCAGATAGCTGCACTTAGAAGTTAATGGGCATCTCACAATTCATATTTAAAACTGAACTTCTTTTCCCCTCTAATCAAATCTGCAGTCTCCCATTTCAGTAAATGACAATTTCCACTCTTCCAATTACTCAGTAAAAAACCTTAGCTAAGTTTACCTTTGACATCTCAATACCCTAGTCCACTAGTAGTTTCTACCATCTCTGTCTGCAAAGGAAGTCCAGACTACCACTCCAGTGTCAGTTACTGTCACATTGCAGTAAACTCCTAAATGGTCTCTTTGCCATCACCTTCATTCAACATAGTAATCACTGTGGCTCTTCTCAAAAGTCTCCAATTCTTCCCACTTCACTCAGAGTAATAGTTCATCCTCTGTAGGCCATGCAAGATCTCACCTTGGACTCTTCCCCTTGGCTAGTTATACTTTGTATTGTTCCACAGCAATATCAAGCACCTTTTCCCACTTCAAGTCCTCTTCAACAGCATTTGCTGTTCTTTGGAATACTGTACTCTTAGTCATTTCATAATTCGTTTTATTCAGCTGTCACCTTATCAAAAGAGTCCTTCTGTAACTACCCAACATAAAATAATATACTCTTCCCAGTACTTCCAGTTTCTCAACTTGCTTTATTGTTCTTCAAAAAGTTTGTTCAAAAATATAAAAAGTATATTATATACTTTTTTGTTAAAATCTGTTTTCATCCAAGCTATGATGTACTCCATGAAGGCAGAGGTTTTTGTTTCATTCACTGCTGTTGCCTAGACTGAAGATGATAAATATTAGCTGGCAGCAAACAAACAAATGAGTGTAGTATATACTTTAGTAGCATTGCTTACTGCTCATCTTGTCTGTTTTTTTTTTAGCTTGTTGGTATGGAAATCTCAAAGTAAAATTAAGTCAATTTCATGTAAATTCTTAAAAAGTCATAAAACTTTGATAGTATCTTAGAGAGTGTTAGAAAAATTCCCTTGGGATTTCTTAAACAATGACACATTCATGGGAGATTACCTATTAAGGAAAGAGTAGGAGATGGACACTGACTTGACTTGATGAACATGAGTTTGAGCAAGCTCTGGGAATTGATGATGGATAGGGAAGCCTGGCTTGCTGCTGCTGCAGTCCATGGGGTCACAAAGAGTCAAATATAACTGAGTGACTGAACTGAACTGGGGTGGGAGATAGGAAGTAGCATAACCTTCACTTTTTGAGGTAGCCATATTATCTAATTAAAAACAAAATTTCATACATAATAAGGTTTACAACCATTGGTTTGACCTAATATATTATTTCTCATCTTTCTCAGTTTAGGATTTAATTTTTCACTTTCCCACTCCAGTTTTTCCTATACTGGGTCTTTCCTATTGGCTTAGCAATACAGATTTTCCTGAGCTTACCATGAGTTTGTGTCCTAGTAAACCCATCATAAGTTGAAAATATCATTAAGTAGAAAATGGACTTACTACACTGACCCAGCAAACATAGGCACAAGTGCTAAGTCGCTTCAGTCACGTCTGACTCTTTGTGACACTATAGACTGTAGCCCTCCAGGCTCCTCTGTACATGGAATTCTCCAGGCAAGAATACTGGAGTGAGTAGCCATTCCCTTCTCCAGGGGATCTTCCTGACCCAGGGATCAAACCCAGTCTCCTGCATTGCAGGCGGATTCTTTACCATCAGAGCCAACAGGGAAGCATACTTAGCATAGCCTACCTTAAACATGCTCTGAACACTTACATTAGCCTGTAGTTGGACTAAACCATCTAACACAAAGTCTATTTTATAATAAAGTGTTGAATGTCTCATATAGTTTCTTGAATACTGTACTGAAAATTAAATAAATGAGTGGGTACAGAATGGTTGTATTTGTTGCCTCCCCTTGTGATTGCGCGATTGACTGGGAGCTGTGGGAGTATCATTTTATATTGTTGGCCCAGGAAAAGAAATTCAAAGCAGGGTTTCTAATGAACATGTATCACATTCACAGCATTGTAAAGTCGAAAAATCATAGTTTGGGAATTGGCTGTATTGGACAAGCTTCCACTGTGGTGAAAAAAAAAAAACAACACCAGTGCTTTCTTCAGTGCTTTTATCTCACTTCTTTGCCCGGTTTATCTATTCATTTCCTTTTGATTTGGGTGGGTGAGTGAGGGGGAGAGTAGTTTTTATCTGTTCTTGTGTGTTACTCACTTTTTGCATTAGGATCTTTAGCATATTAATCATAATTATTTTAAATTCCCAGTCCTGACAGTTCCAAAATCTTTGCCATATCTGTTGTGGCTCTAATGCTTGTTTCTTCAGACTGCTTTATGCCTTTTGGTATGCCATGTATTTTGTTGAATGCTAAACATATTGCATCAGGTAATATGAAATGAGATGAGTGAGCACTTAGTGTGAAGTTTTATGTTTATTTGCTTAGGAATCAGTCGTTTACTGTAGCTGCAGCTTTTTGAGACTTCCGTTTCCTCTAGTGTCCTGGTTTTTTGCCTTCTCTGGTTTTTAGGTTTCCCTAGAGACTCCTGCTTAGAGTCGGAGCCTTGCAGTTCTTCCCATTGTAATCCCCTGTTATATACAGGAGCCCTGTTGATATGATAAGATGTGCTGGGTGAGAATGGGAAGGCTGAGAGAAGTGTGCCTTAATCCTGTGATTAGGTCTTAATCTTTTAGTAGGCCTTCTTCCCTGGGCCATGACCTTCATAAGTAATTCTCAGAATTTTTTTTTTAGGTGGAACAAGAAGGTTAGATGGACTTCAAGTAAGGTATTTCTCTTTCCTTATGTTGTTTCAGTTCAGTTCAGTTCAGTTCAGTCACTCAATTGTGTCCGACTCTTTGCGACTCCATGAACCACACAAGCCAGGCCTCCCTGTCCATCACCAACTCCTGGAGTCTACCAGAACCCATGTCCATCGAGTTGGTGATGCCATCCAGCCATCTCATCCTCTGTCGTCCCCTTCTCCTCCTGCCCTCAATCTTTCCCAGCATCAGGGTCTCTTCCAATGAGTTCGCTCTTCACATCATGTGCCCAAAGTATTGGGAGTTTCAGCTTCAACATCAGTCCTTCCAATGAACACCCAGAACTGATCTCCTTTAGGATGGACTGGTTGGATCTCCTTGCAGTCCAAGGGACTCTCAGGAGTCTTCTCCAACACCACAGTTCAAAAGCATCAATTCTTCGGTGCTCAGCTTTCTTTATACTCCACCTCTCACATCCATACATGACCACTGGAAAAACCATAGCCTTGACTAGACAGACCTTTGTTGGAAAAGTAATGTCTCTGCTTTTAAATATGCTATCTAGGTTGGTCATAAACTACCTTCCAAGGAGTAAAAGTCTTAATTTCATGGCTGCAGTCACCATCTGCAATGATTTTGCAGACTCAAAAAAAGTCTGATACTGTTTCCACTGTTTCCCCATCTATTTCCCATGAAATAATGGGACCAGATGCCATCTTAGTTTTCTGAATGTTGAGCTTTAAGCCAACTTTTTCACTTTCCTCCTTCACTTTCATCAAGAGGCTTTTTACCTCTTCACTTTCTGTCATAAGGGTGGTGTCGTCTGCATATCTGAGATTATTGATATTTCTCCCGGCAGTCTTGATTCCAGCTTGTGCTTCTTGCAGCCCAACGTTTCTCATGATGTACTCAGCATATAAGTTAAATAAGCAGGGTGACAATATACAGCCTTGACGTACTCCTTTTTGTATTTGGAACCAGTCTGCTGTTCCATGTCCAGTTCTTACTGTTGCTTCCTGACCTGCATATAGGTTTCTCAAGAGACAGGTCAGATGGTCTGGTATTCCTATCTCTCTAAGAATTTTTCATAGTTTATTGTGATCCACACAGTCAAAGCCTTTGGCATAGTCAGTAAAGCAGAAATAGATGTTTTTTCTGGAACTCTCTTGCTATTTTGGTGATCTAGCGGATGTTGGCAATTTGATCTCTGGTTCCTCTGCCTTTTCTAAAAACAGCTTGAACATATGGAATTTCACGATTCACATATTGCTGAAGCCTGGCTTGGAGAATTTTGAGCATTACTTTACTAGCATGTGAGATGAGTGCAATTGTGTGGTAGTTTGAACATTCTTTGGCATTGCCTTTCTTTGGGATTGGAATGAAAACTGACCTTTTCCAGTCCTGTGGCCATTGCTGAGTTTTCCATATTTGCTAACATACTGAGTGCAGCATTTCACAGCATCATCTTTCAGGATTTGAAATAGCTCAACTGGAATTCCGTCACCTCCACTAGCTTTTTTCATAGTGATGCTTTCTAAGGCCCACTTGACTTCACATTCCA
>ML661344.1:4646407-4746013 GCA_007570785.1 Antilocapra americana | reverse complement strand
ATGAGTGCAATTGTGTGGTAGTTTGAACATTCTTTGGCATTGCCTTTCTTCGGGATTGGAATGAAAACTGACCTTTTCCAGTCCTGTGGCCATTGCTGAGTTTTCCATATTTGCTAACATACTGAGTGCAGCATTTCACAGCATCATCTTTCAGGATTTGAAATAGCTCAACTGGAATTCCGTCACCTCCACTAGCTTTTTTCATAGTGATGCTTTCTAAGGCCCACTTGACTTCACATTCCAAGATGTCTGGCTCTTGGTGAGTGATCACACTATCGTCATTATCTGGGTCAGGAAGATCTTTTTTGTGCAGTTCTTTGTATTCTTGCCACCTCTTCTTAATATCTTCTGCTTCTGTTAGGTCCATACCATTTCTGTCCTTATCGAGCCCATCTTTGCCTGAAATGTTCCCTTGGTATCTCTAATTTTCTTGAAGAGATCTCTAGTCTTTCCCATTCTACTATTTTCCTCTATTTCTTTGCATTGATCATTGAGGAAGGCTTTCTTATCTCCTTGCTATTCTTTGGAACTCTGCATTCAGATGGGAATATCTTTCCTTTTCTCCTTTGCTTTTTGCTTCTCTTCTCTTCACAGCTATTTGTAAAGCCTCTTCAGACAGCCATTTTGCTTTTTTGCATTTCTTTTCCATGGGGATCGTCTTAATCCCTGTCTCCTGTAGAGTAACACGAACCTCCATCCATAGTTCATCAGGCACTCTTATCAGATCTAGTCCCTTAAATCTATTTCTCACTTCCACTGTATAATCATTTAGGTCATACCTGAATTGTCTAGTGGTTTTCCCTACTTTCTTCAATTTCAGTCTGAATTTGGCAATAAGGAGTTCATGATCCAAGCCACAGTCAGCTCCTGGTCTTTTTTTTTGCTGATTGTATAGAGCTTCCCCATCTTTGGCTGCAAAGAATATAATTAGTCTGATTTCGGTGTTGACCATCTGGTGATGTCCATGTGTAGAGTCTTCTCTTGTGTTGTTGGAAGAGGGTGTTTGCTATGACCAGTGCATTCTCTTGGCCAAACTCTATTAGCCTTTGCCCTGCTTCATTCTGTATTTCAAGGCCAAATTTACCTATTACTCCAGGTGTTTCTTGACTTCCTACTTTTGCATTCCAGTCCCCTATAATGAAAAGGGCATCTTTTTGGGGTGTTAGTTCTACAAGGTCTTGTAGGTCTTCATAGAATCGTTCAACTTCAGCTTATCAGTGTTACTGGTTGTGGCATAGGCTTGGATTACCATGATATTTAATGGTTTGCCTTGAAAACAAACAGATCAATCTGTCATTTTTGAGGTTGCATCCAAGTACTGCATTTTGGACTCTTTTGTTGACCATGATGGCTACTCCATTTCTTCTGTTGAATTCCAGCCCATTAGAGATAATGGTCATCTGAGTTAAATTCACCAATTCCAGTCCATCACAGTTCGCTGATTCCTAGAATGTGGACATTCACTCTTGTCATATCCTGTTTGACCACTTCCAATTTGCCTTGATTCATGGACCTAGCATTCCAGGTTCCTATGCAATATTAGTCTTTACAGCATCGTACTCTGGTAAAATGGTTTTTCTTGAGGGCAGGCCTTTGTTAAGGATAACTGAACGTTTTATTTATATTTCAGAATGGTTACTTCCTGTCTCCCTGCTGAAATTATCAGCGAGTTTTACTCTGACCTTCATGAGAGCTTGCTGGAGCTCCTGAAGGTAAAACTTGATAAAAATGTGGGGGCCTCCCTAAGGCTGGGCCCCCAACATTTTTTCTCTTTTGAATTAGTCTACCCTCATTTTTCAGCAATTAGGCTATTGCCTGTTAGGTTTTCCTTTCACTTGTTAGCTCTAGTGACAGTTTCAGCAAGTTGTGATTCTGTTATTCCTACATCTCTTTCAGTACAGGGGTTTGCGCGTAGCCTCAGTTCTCAGATGGGTCTAAGAAGACCCAGTGATTTTCAGTTTGCTAAGCCTTTTTCTTGTGCATACTGGATGAATGTCTTTTGCAGTCTGTACATGTCAGACCATAAACCACAAATATCTGTGTTTACTCTTTAACCTTTGCATTCTGTTGTCTCCATTGCTGTATGAAAATTACTGAGAAGTCAATAATGAGTAACCTAAAGGTTTCAAAAGTCACCAAATTCAGTGGGCTTTCTTTTTACCTCTCACAGCGTTGAACAATATCAATCTTCCCCCTCTTTAACCCTGAACCAACCCTGAACTTTGCTTATTACTGGGCTAGGTACCTTTTTTCTAGTTTTACTTTCTACTTCCAGTTTCTCTCCTTGGTCCTATTAACTTCTCTTTGTAGCTCTAGTTTTTTATTTTGGAACTCAGTTCATTTATTACCATCTCCATGAAAGTTTCTCAAATCTGTGTCTCTAGTTCTCACTTCTGTTCCTTGAAATTCACTTTCCTCTTGATTTTCAACTGCTACCAAACAACTCCACCAGATTACCACTCATAATATCTAAAATTGAACATGTCTACAATATAACTTATTATTGTGCTTTAGAAAGAAAGGCTAATTTAATCACGACCTTAACTTTATGAGGCCAGTATTATTCTTAACCTTAATTTATGTATAAGCAAAGAAACAGATTAAGAAACTTGCTCAGGAACACATAGTCTGTGAGTTATTGGATGAGCTTGGGCATTTAAATTGACCTCTCTAAGTCTGTTCATGTGTAAAACATGGCAATTAAATATCTAGTAAGTTATTACAAGAATTGAATTAGGGTAGTGATCATTTGTAATGTATAGAAATGCTGAATCAGCCTCCAATTAAATTACAAAAAAAAAGCTGAATCACAATATTGTGCTCCTAGAACTAACAAAGTGCTGTAGGTCAATTATACTTCTATTTTTAAAGGGTGAAATAAGTAAAAGAGTTGAATTACAAAAATAAGTGGAAGTACTTTGAAGTTTAAATGTTAATCAGCATAGTTATTATCAGTTACAGAGTCCTATTCGTTCTGTAGGGCTCCCCAGGTGGTGCTAGCAATAAAGAACCTGCCTGCCAGTGCTGGATACAGGAGAGACACAAATTCAGTCCTCGCGTTAGGAAGATCCCCTGGAGGAGGGCAGGGCAACACACTCCAGTACTCTTGCTTGGAGAACCCCATGGACACGGGTGCCAGGTGGGCTACCGTCCGTAGCGTTGCAGAGTCGGACATGACAAGCAACTTAGCATGCCTGCAAGCATTAGTTGTGTATCTGCTGTGTTTTAAGGGTATTTAGACTGTGTTTTAATCGCGTATGGTTAAGAAACAGACACAGAAAGAACTACCGTAAAGGAAGAAGTTTGTTTGTTTTTAAATGCTCACAGAACCCTAAAACCAGGAAGCATGGCATGCTGGACCTCATGAAGAGGCACCAGGGCCAGCAGGATGTAGAACTAGCAGAGGAAAACCTGGGCAAAGAGCTTTCTTGTGGTTTCCATGGCAAGGAACGAGAAACCAGAGTAAGCAGAAGATTATAGGATTATGTAGGAATAGCTAGTTTGAATCATTTCAGAGGCTCTGGGTACCGGGCCTATCCCTGGGTTTCTGCTTCCTGTCCTTGCACCAATTACTGCAAGTGGATAGTGACCCAGAGAGTGAGCTCTGAGGGCCTGTTAAAGGAGGAGATTGAGGGTGTGGGCCCAGGATTGATGGTCTGCGTGTAAATGGTGTGTGCCTGGAAAGTCGCTTCAGTCCTCTCCACCTGTGCAGCCCTGCACCCGCCTGGCTCCTCTGTCCATGGGACTCTCCGGGCAGGAATACTGGAGTACATTGCCGTGCCCTCCTCCAGGGGATCTTCCGGACCCAGGGATGGAACCTGAGTCTCTCATGTGTCCTGCCTTGGCAGCCAGGTTCTTCACCTGGGAAGCCAGTGTAAATGGTGTGCTTGTAGGCAAGTCCCTTACTGTGCATAAGAATTGATTAGGCCTGGGAAGGGTGGTCCCTTCAGGTGCAGCAAATTCCTAGCTGTCAAAACATTAAAATACAGAAAATAAAAGATATGCTTAATACAGGATTTGTTTTGTTTCTATATGTGCCCACCCCAGGTTAAGCTTTGATTACTTCTCACCTTGCCTGTTTCCACAGCATTGTAATTAATGGTCTTCTTGCTTCTGGTGTGTTCTGTATATAGCTAAAGTTTTCAGAAACATAGTTTTGAGCAGCTTACTCTTCTCTCCCAAAGGCACTCTCTTGCTTACTTAGTAAAGACTTAGCCTGGCCATTTTATTCTTTCAAAGCTTAACTTTATTTTCCTTCACGCATCTAACCAAATCATATAAGATTCCCTGTATATACCACCTGCTTTTCTACTTCTGTTCACAATGAGCTTTGCTTAGGGTGTATTTCCTGTCCTGCTCCAGTACGCTCGACCCTCCTTGCCTGCAGCTGCATCAGACGCAAACACACACATACATACACACCACATACACCTCTTTTGAATTTGACCTACATTCATGCCTGACTCAAATGCCACCTTCATGATTTCTCTGCTTACTCCTCTCACCCAAGGTAACCTTTACCGCACCTTTCGTTATATCTTATGTGTAAGTCTTTTGAGGCAAATACAATTTTGTACTTGCATTATAATCCTATATATGTTTTTTCTCTTATTAAGACTATCAACTCCTTCGGACCAATATCTGATTCATATTGTATCCCTGCCAACATGTAGCCTTATGTACAGTAATTTTATAAATAACAGTTGGATAAATGAAAGAAATTGATTTGGTTTAGATTGAAATTTCTGCCTTTATCTCATTAAAATAAAAAGAGAGTAATAAGGACACTTTTTCTTAAGCCACTCCTCCTTTCCTTCTGCAGTTATTTCATCGTGAGAGTTATGTATGGGTTGCATGCTTTAATGTCATTAGTATCGTTTTTCATAGAAGTGACCATCAGGTGTTCATTATATAGATACCAGTTATATAGAATGCGTTCTATTTTCCAGTTACTGCCCTAGATACTGGAGTGAACAAAATAGATTAGGTCTCTGCTTCAGAAACTCAAAAATCTAGAGCTTCATACCTCTTGTATCATGACTTTTTCAGGCAGAACTTTCAAAGTGAATATCTCCTGAATGTCATCCTATTCATTGCCCACTAATTTGCCTCTGTTAAAATTATCTGTTTTCTAACACAGCTAGGCTAGATATGTACCATAAATTTCTAACATAATTGACTACAGGTACTTATTTCAGTTTGTTAAATTTACTGGTATTTTCTGTGTCAAATTTCCTACTGTATCAGACAGAGTACTAAGAGTCGGGGCTTTCATGGTAGACATGATAAACATGGCTCCTTCCCATAAAACTTACAGTCTGAAAATTTGGGAGAGTTTACTGAAGATTCTCATTAGATCACAGTAACTATCTAATTGGTAAATGCAACATCATTACTAATTTGTCTCAATTTGTCCCTGTAGGGAATAAAAGAGGAAGGGCTGGTTTATGAGTAAATGTGATATGATTTCATTATGTATTTACTTAGCTTGAGATGTCTAGAAGACATTTAGCTGGAGCTATGCGGTTAGGCTGGTAAGCATTTGAATATGAAGATTGAGAAAAGGTTTTGAATTGGATATAAGGATTTGGGAATTCATTCAGCAATCTTTTTATTATGCAGCTACTGTGTGTTGGGTACTGTTGTAGGCACTCAGGATACAGCAGGCAACAAAAGAGCACAGAGTCCCTAACCTTGTGGGACTTAGATTCTCAGGGTTGGGGGTCAAGTGGGGAACATCTAATTCACAAAATAAATATGTAAAAATATGTTCGTAAGAAGTACTAAGGCGAAAAATAAAGCAAGGGGATATGAAGTACTTGAGGGGTATTTGACATTTTAGACAGGGGAGCTGGAGAAGTCCACGTTAAGAATGTGGTTTTCAGACCTGGAGACAGAAAGGATGCTAAACATGTACATGTATGGGAAGAACATTTCAGGCAGAGGAAACAGCAACTGCAAAGCCCTGGCATGTGTGAAAAATATCAAGGATGACAGTGTGATTGAGCAGAGGAAACAAGCGAGAAAGTATTGATCGTGAAGTCAGAGCTCTATCTAGATGCATGCAGGACTTCTTAGGTTATAGTAAGATTTTAGGTTTTTACTCTGAATGAGATGAGAAACAGAGTAGTAATATGATCTAACTTGAGTTTTTAAGGATCACTCTGGTTACCACGTGAAGAATAGACTTAAGAGAATTTAGGTTAAGTGAAAATATCAGAAGCCTTCTGCAGTAATCCAAGAAGAGATAGGATAGTGTTTGGATCATGATAGTGGCAACAGAGGGATGACAAATGATTAGATTCGGTATATATTTGGAAGTTTTTTTCACCTGAACAACTAGAAGAAAAGCATTACCTTTGACAAAAAAAGAGGAAGACTGCAAGAGAATTAGGTTTACTAGACAAGCAATAATCTAGTAGAAAGACGCTTATGATGCAAGAGAGAGAGAGTGACTAGAGCAACGTCCATAAATAGGCAAAAAGGAATGGAGTCTAGCACATGTAGAGGAATTGACCTAGGCAAGAATCACGGGTAACTCATTCAGAGTAACGGGAGAAACGAGATACAGACACAGAGAGAGGCAAGTGTGCAGACCTAACAGTGGGAATATTTGAAAGTTAGCCGATTGCTTCACTTTCTCACTTAGTTAGCTGAAACTAACTAAGGAAGTGTTGATATTCAAGAAGTGTGAAATAATGACTTTAGAAGGGGTAGTAAAAAATTAACCAAGGTAATGCAGTGTGATTGCTGTCACATTAAGGACCCACTTAACAATCTGTAATTTAAAATGAGACCGGGCATCATGGTTAGATGTTTTTTCTCTAGCTTCACCTATCCACACAGGCAGAGTTAAATGCAGTGTATTAATAGAAAATTTCAGGAATAGTAAGGACAACAGATCAAGATATCATTGCCATTAAAAAAAAATGGTTTGTCACTTATAGATACCAAGAAGAGGGAACCACGTGGAAAAGCACTGGGATTTGCCACTGGCAGAGGAATTGATGTATGACTGAGCAGGCATGTCAGTTAAGGGCTTCCCAGGTGGTGCCAGTGGTGAGAACCTGTCTGCCAATGCAGGAGACATAGGAGATGCAGGTTTAATCCCTGGGTCAGGAAGATCCCCTGGAGGAGGAAATGGCAACCCACTCCAGTATTCTTGCCTGGAAAAATCTCACGGACCGAGGAGCCTGGCAGGCTACAGTCCATGGGGATGCAAAAGAGTCGAACAAGACTTAGCAACTAAACAACAGTGCCCACAATATACTAGGTACTGTCCTGTGTACTAGTGATAAAGCAGTGAACAAGACAAAGTTCTTGCCCCAAAGATGCTTACATTCTAGTAGAGGAGTATACGACAACATACAAAGCGTCAGTAGTAATAAATGCTATGAAGAAAAATAAAATTTGAAAAGCAGATTGTGGTCACCTTAAAGTATTGTATTCTTGTCTGATCTTGTTATGATTTGGAATACTTTCCAATAATACTTGGAAAGTAAAAGTATTGTTTAAAATGTTTTTGGAAACATAGTCTTTTTATAATTTAAGGGACAGTCATTCTTATTTTATAGGAGTCTGCAGCACAATTAGAGTACTAGAATGAAAGAATGACTAGGTTTTTGTCTTAAGGAATTTGGAGAATTGATCCAAAAGTGAAATCATACTTCTTCTCCTAGATGCAAATATTTTGATATATTTTCTCTTCTTATTAAAATTGATTATGTAATTGTTCAGGAAGAAACATGGTATTCTTTCCCAGGTTTTATTACTTGTGCTTCAGTCTGCCTATGTAACTGCAGTCTACACCTATGTATGATTACTGTGTCAGGCATTTCCTAACCATAATATAGAAATGAATACATTTAATCCTCATGATAACCTATGTGTGTGCGTTCAGTTGCTCACTCGTGTCTGACTCTTTGCGACCCCTCGGACTGTAGCCCACCAGGTTCCTCTGTCCATGGGATTGTCCTGGCAGAAATACTGGAGTGGGTTGCCATTTCCTCCTCCAGGGGATCTTCCTGACCCAGGGGTTGAACCCATGTCTCCTGCATTGGCAGGTGAATTCTTTATCATTGAGCCACCCGGGAAGCCAGTAACCTATGAGTTAGATACTATTATTACCCCTGTCTTACAGATAAGGAAACAGACCCAGAGAAATAAGTGTTGACTTTTGATCTGACTGCCTGGGTTTCAAATTTCAACTCTAGTAGGAATGCTTCCTTCTAAGCCTTTATGGTTTAAATAAAATAATGTCATAGCAACGTCTTAATTGTGAGGAAAAAATGACACAGTGCTTGTGAAAATTCTAGAGCTATGCTCACATATAATGAGCTCTCAAGTGGCTATTTTTTTTTCTTGTTTATATGATCAGATTTTTTCCATGTTTCTAAGTGAAAGGTTGCTTTTTTTTTTTTTCTGTTGGCTAATATTTCTTCAATCTTGGATCTTCTGTGTTGTATTTTCTTTTCCTGACATAGAAACGTTGGCTTAGGGCCAAGGAAGTCTATTAGCTTTGTTGGTGCAGGAAAAGGAGCTGTAATGAAAGGAGGATATGCTGGTGCAAACCAAAGCAGAATGGCTATGTCAAAAAATATGACGGCTCTACCTGAAGCAAAACAATTAGAAAAATTGACTATTTCCTCTGCAAAGACAGTCACACAGGTAATATTCTTTAGAATTCCGAATTTGTTTGAAAATGATGCTGGTAAGAACTTGATTGAAATGTTAAAGGTAGAAAGTATGCTGTTTGGATTTTTTTTTTTTCCAAAATTCTTTATAGGTTTTACACTTAGGTCTGTGATCCATTTTGACTTAATCTTTGTATATGACCATACAAGATATCGTCAGCTGTTGCTGTTTTTGCATAGAGGTACTCAAGTTTTCTAGCACCATTTTTTCTGTACCACAGGGCATGCGGGATTTTAGCTCTCCAACCAGGGATGGAGCCTGTGCTCCCTGAATTGAAAGGCAGTGTCTTAACCACTGGACCACCAGGGAAATCCCAAAAGTTTGCTGCTTTGAAACAATAACTTACTTCTAATACAGTACAGGCATACCTCAGAGATAGTATGGGTTCAATTGGAATAATACACTGGAATAATACAAATATCACAATAAAGTGGGTCATATAAATGTTTTGGCTTCCCAGTGTATAGAGTGTGCAATAGAATTATGTCTAAAAATTCCGATGTAAATGACTTAATTAAAACAATCTTTAATGCTTAAGTATGCTAACCATCCTCTCAGCCTTAAATGAATGATAGTAACATCAAAGAGCACTGGTCACAGATTACCATAACAAATACAATAATAACGAAAAACATTTAAAATATTGTGAGAACTGCCAAATGTGACACAGACTCAAAATGAGCAGATGCTTTTGAAAAATGGTATCAGTAGTCTTGCTGGATGCAAGGTTGTCACAAGCCTTCAATTTATTTTATAAAAGCCACGATGTTGAAGTGCAGTAAAGTGAAGTGCAATTAAATGAGCTATGCTGTGTTGTGCCAAATCACTTCAGTCGTGTCCAACTCTGCAACCCCATGGACTGTAGCCTGCCAGGCTCCTCTTCCATGGGATTCTTCAGGCAAGAATATTGGATTGGGTTGCTGTGCCCTCCTCCAGGGGATCTTCGTGACCCAGGGGTTGAACCCACATCTCCTGTGGCTCCAGTATTGTAAGTGAAGTCTTTACCGCTGAGCCACTGGGGAAGCCTGAAGTGAGGTATACCTATATTGATATATTGATTTCATTACAGTCCTTACCATGTAACTAACATATCTTTCAGTATAATATTGGCAATTGGCTCCTATCATTATTATTAGAGTGGAATGAAGAGAGTCACTCATGACCTTAAGAATTAGTCAGCTCGTGCTGCTATAGTAAAATACTATAGATTGGGTGGCTTATAAACGTATTTCTTATTGTTCTAGAGACTGGAAGTCTAAGATTACAGTAGCAAATGGTTGGGTACTGGTGAGGACTTTCTCCCAGGTTGCAGACTGTCAGCTTTCTTTGTATCCTAACGTGGAGGAAAGAGATTTAGCTAGCTCTCTAGCTTTTTTTGTAAAGGCACTAATCTCATTTGTGAGGGTGCTACCTTCATGACCTAATTACCTTTCAACGGTTTCACCTCCCATTACCATCACACTGGGATTAGAGTTCCAGCATATGAATCTGGGGGATACACAAACATTCAGTCCATAATAATTATATACATATTATATATATATATATACACACATTATACATTTCATATACATATATGTAGTATGTATATATTATTATATATTGGTATCAGTACTACTATGTAAAAGGTATAAGGCATCATGAGCAAGCGGAGATAATAATGCAAGGTTCTAATATTCAAAAGTCAGTACTACTTGTTGTATCAGTAGTCTGCCACCCTTATGGCAGAAAGTGAAGAGGAACTAAAGAGCCTCTTGATGAAAGTGAAAGAGGAGAGTGAAAAAGTTGGTTTAAGTCTCAATATTAAGAAAACTAAGGGAGGAGGGAGGGGGTTTCTGGAGGGGGAGCATATGTGAACCCATGGTGGTGTCATGTCATTGTATGGCAAAACCAACACAATTAAAAAAAAAAAAAAAAAAGAAAAAAAGGTACAAAAAAAAAGAAAACTAAGATCATGGCATCCGGCCCCATTATTGCATGGGAAATAGATGGGGAAACAGTGGGAAAAGGGCCAGACTTTATATTTTTGGGCTCCAAAATCACTGCAGATGGTGATTGCAGCCTACTCCTTGGAAGGAAAGTTATGGCCAACCTGGATAGCATATTGAAAAGCAGAGACATTGCTTTGCCATCAAAGGTTCATCTAGTCCAGGCTATGGTGTTTCCAGTAGTCATGTATGGTTGTGAGAGTTGGACAGTGAAAAAGGCTGAGCGCCGAAGAATTGATGCTTTTAAACTGTGATGTTGGAAAAGACTCTTGAGAGTCCCTTGGACAGCAAGGAGATGCAACCAGTCCATCCTAGGAGAGATCAGTCCTGGGTGTTCATTGGAAGGACTGATGTTGAAGCTGAAACTCCAGTACTTTGGCCACCTCATGTGAAGAGCTGACTCATTGGAAAAGACCCTGATGCTGGGAGGGATTGGGGGCAGGAGGAGAAGGGGACGACAGAGGATGAGATGGCTGGATGGCATCATCGACTTGATGGCCATGGGTTTGGGTGGACTCTGGGAGTTGATGATGGACAGGGAGGCCTGGTATGCTGCTGTTCATGGGGTCACAATGAGTTGGACACGACTGAGCAACTCAACTGAACTGAAAATATGAAAAGCAAAAATATTTTCATAATTTAAGGATTGGGAATGTTTTCTTGGATGAAACATCTATGGTATAAACCACAAAGGAAAATGTGAATAATGCTGTTATTTAGGAATGCATACTTAAAAAAGCTATTAAAAAAGAAAATAATTACCAAAGTCAAGGTAAAGATATTCACTGGGGAGGGAGGGAGAGGCAGTAACATAGAAGGAGCAAAAACCAGGGGAGCTGTTTTATCTAGGAGCAAAGTCTCCTAGAGGTTCTTTCAGTGTTCTAATTTTTTACTTTAGTTGCAGTTATAAGAATGTTTACTTTGTATTATTTAACTATATTGTTATGTTTAGATTACATTTCTGTAAGCGTTAAATTTCATAATTGAAAATTAGCCAAAAACATATAAGCCAAAAATGTGTAGTAACTTGGGTAATGTTTATTAATAAAATGTTAAATGAAAAGTTGTGGGTTTTTAAAAGATTATACATAAAAATTAAATATACCAAAATTTTAAAATTTTCTCAAAATTAATATGTATGACTTGTATATAGATAAAACACTAATGAGATTTTTAAAGTTGTATTACCTCAGTTAAGTTTTTTAAGCATAAAATTTTTTATCATTCAATTTTTTATGTTTGTCCTATCCTACAATTTTTTCTTTACCTTTTTCTCTATCATTTTTATCTCTATTTTTAGAACTTGTTATACAGAAACTCCATCTTTTTTACTCATTTTATTTTAAATCACTGTTTTCTGCAGGTGATTGATATACATGGAGTTGATGTTACTCCCAGACCTCTTTACCGTCCAGATCCATATTCCGGTACAGGAAAGCCAAATAAACTGTTGACATCACAAGACGGATCACACACATCAGACTTTATAGCTTCCCATAGCCTTTATCAGCATACAATAAATCCTAGTTTATTAGGGCAGTTTACAAGGTAGAGTATACTCTTCTATGCTTCTTTTTGTTTGTATCTTACTGCATCTTTCATTTAAATTGCATATGTGGAAGTCAGGTGTCACTTGTCCTGTCTGCCAGCTCTGCTCTCTCATCCTAGTGCCATCTCTTATGTTCATCTTATGTTTTCACTAGATGCAGGGCTTACATCTATACTTCTACCAACACATTTGTGAAAAAATACATAGATTTTACTCAGGATTTCCTGAGGAACCAAAAAGGTGGGACCTAGCACTGCAGACATATTTCTTTAGTTTTCTTCAGTTTCTTTTATGCTGCAATTTCTGGGCTTCCCTTTTTTTCCTCCCTATTCTTCCATATAAATCCTTATTCTCCTATGCTTTGATTTCTGTCTTGTTTTATAAATTTTTTTGGTAAATCATATGTTTTGCATTTACGTATGTAGATACTTGTATAACTGAAAATTTTTAGAGCTTCCAATAGAGAAGTTCAATCTTTGCAATAATAAAACAGTACTCCTAAAACAATCTAAAGATTATGGGGAAGTATTTTAGTGTGTAACTTTCAATCTGACAAATTAAAAGTTCCAGATGTTAACTAAGCACGAAATTTTAGGGGGAAATATGCTGTCTAGAATCGGCCTCCAAATTGGCATACAGCTGCCATGGGAATTCTCTGCCAAAGAAAGGATGTTCCAGTAAACTGAGCCCAACCTTTTGGAGGTCAGTTGAAACTATAAATAGAAAGGAAAAAGTATGTAATATCATGGAGTAATGTTAGCTTCCTAATTTTAAATGAAATTATTTTTGGACTCTTCAGTGTACTGATTTCCTACCAAGTATATAGACTTATTTTAAATTAAATCTTGAGAAGACATTTATCAAATTGAATAAAAGTACATTTAAGATGGGATTTGAATAATGAGCAGAAACCTGGTGAAAATTAAAGGCAGAGTATTCCAGGCTGAGGCCCTAAGGTAAGAGAGCTCCATTAGGTTGAGGAACTTTAAAAAGAAAAAGAAAAGAAGAATAGTGATGTGATGATAATATGGAGAATCTGGGTAGATAGATTTTTATCCTAAACATACTGTTGGGAATCCATTGAAAGACTTTAGACATAGACTTTAGACAAAAGGACTTTAAGACTTTTACTTAACACTAATCATCAACTTAATTTTTAAAGAATTATTTTTATCACTTTTGCTTATATGATTACAGTGTATTTGATTTCTCTCTGTGTATCGGATAGTTTTCATTTATACATTTAATTGCCCATAAGGACATATGAATAAATAAATAATGTCATTTTTCATTACTAAAGGTCAGTTTTAGGAAGCAGCACAGTTTCTAAGTCAAGTGTATCCACTAGTGAATCAATGGCAGAAGACCTAGAAGAACCATCCTTTAAACGGGAAAGATTGTCTAGTTTGACAGGTAATGAGAATCCAATCTTTTATTTAAGTAACAGTTCATTATTTCTTTAGCAAATGTGCTCATTATTTTTTGGGTGCTTGAGACAGAAGAACTGTGGTAATTATTCCCAAATGCTGGCTTGTGCAACAGCTACATGAGAATTATCAGGGTAACGTTTATGTATTTTTTAAAATTCTGAAGTGACTTCCTTGCACCAACAGCCTCAGTAATCACAAACCCTGTTTAAAAAAACCTCAGCTTCTAACTTAGAAGACAAATAATTCTGATATACTGTGATCGATTCCGTAGTGAGACATAAGTAGAATGTCATGGGAACACTTAGGAAAGATTACTGTGAGGTGGAAAATAAAAAGCAGGAGAACATTCATAAAGAACATTACTGATTTTTGAATTGGGTTTTTAAAGATAATTAGTAATTTGTCAGGAGAACAAATTGGAGAGACCCATTCCAGGTAGAAGATAAAACATGAGGTAATGCCAAGGATTATGTGAGTGAAGATCAAAGAGGAAATAGCGGTTGACTAAAGCACTGGAAGAAGTGGCTATTTCCTTGAGGAACATTTGCATTGGACTGTGGTATGGATGTCTTTTCCTCTGAGATGACAATGAAGGATAAGTTAAAATATTCATGGGAAAAGTGCTTGATGAACTCTTCTTTCTGTGTTACCCTACGTAACACAATGCTTCTGACACGTAACAGAATACCCGGCTACCATTAGCTTAAAGAAAGACAGTTTTTCCACATTAAAGGAAGTTAAAGGTAGATATACATGGAGTTGATATTACTTCCAGACTTTAAACACTACGTGAACTGAGAACTTTCAGATGTTCAAGCTGGATTTAGAAAAGGCAGCGGAACCAGAGATCAAATTGCCAACATCCATTGGATCTTCGAACAAGTAGGAAAGTTCCAGAAAAACATCTACTTCTGCATTATTGACTATGCCAAAGCCTTTGACTGTGTGGATCACAACAAACTGTGGGAAATTCTTCAAGAGATGGGAATACCAGACCACCTGACCTACCTCCTGAGAAATCTGTACGCAGGTCAAGAAACAACAGTTAGAACCAGACATTTAACAATAGACGATTTCAAATTGGTGAAGGAGTATGTCAAGGCTGTATATTGTCACCCTGCTTATTTAACTTATATACAGAGTATATCATGTGAAATGCTGGGCTGGATGAAGCACCAGCTGGAATCAAGATGACTGGGAGAAATATCAATAACCTCAGATATACATATGACACCACCCTTAACGGCAGAAAGTGAAGAGGAACTGAAGAGCCTCTTGATAAAAATGAAAGAGGAGATTGAGAAAGCTGGCTTAAAACTCAACATTCAAAAAACTAAGATCACGGCATCTGGTCCCATCACTTCATGACAAATAGATGGGGAAACAATGGAAACAGTGACAGGCTTTATTTTGGGGGGGTCTAAAATCACTGCAGATGGTGATTGCAGCCATGAAATTAAAAGACGCTTGCTCCTTGGAAGAAAAGCTATGACCAACCTAGAGCATGTTAAAAAGCAGAGACATTAGTTTGCCAACAAAGGTCCATCTGGTCAAAGCTATGGTTTTTCCAGTAGTCATGTATGGATGTGAGAACTGGACCATAAAGAAAACTGAGTGCCAAAGAATTGATGCTTTTGTGGTGTTGGAGAAGACTTTTGAGAGTCCCTTGGACTGCAAGGAGATCAAACCAGTTAATCCTAAAGGAAATCAGTCCTGAATATTCATTGGAAGAACTGAATTGAAGCTGAAGCTCTGATACTTTGGCCACCTATGAGAAGGATTGACTCACTGAAAAAGACCCTGATGCTGGGAAAGATTAAAGGCAGGAGGATAAGGGGATGAGATAGGATGAGGTGGTTGGATAGCATCACTGACTCAATGGACATGAGTTTGGGTGGACTCCTGGAGTTGGTGATGGACAGGGAGGCCTGGCGTGCTGCGGTTCATGGGGTCACAGAGTCAGACATGACTGAGCGACTGACCTGAACTGAACTGAAACAAGTGTTAAAGATAAAAAACTACATTAAACAAACAAAAAATGTGAGGTATGTGAAAAGGACTGCAGCCAACAGCTTGCGATAATAGGAGGAATAATTTCAAGAACAAAATATGTAATAGTGGATTACAATCCAAAGTATAAAATAAATATCCATGAGTCTGTAGTGATTCAAGTAAATGACTGATTAAATTAATGAGTGAGAACAGACAAATGTATACAAAAGAATTCCAAATGATTTATGTAGATATTTCTCCTTCAAGAAGGTGGATCTTAACTCTCCATCTCATTTAAATGTGGGCTTTACATATCAACTTCCTTCTAAGAAGTACAGGATATAGAAGTGGAGGGAAAGAGTAACTTTAAAGCAGAGAAAGCTGACAAAGTGTACCTCAGGTCAAGGTGAACATTATCAGTAGTAAGTCATGTTGATAGCATGTACCCTTGATATGATATGACGAGAATGACACTTTATCTCTGTAGTCTTCCTCCTAGAAATCCATAACCTGTCTAATATCAGACAAACCCAACTGATGGACATTCTACAGAATACATGACCAGGATTCCTCAAAACTCAAGGGAAGTTTGAGAAATTGTCACAGTGTAGGGAAACTTAAGGAGACACAATTGATAGACATATATATCCTACATATATATACATGCACATAATAGATCCTACAATATATCCTGAAAAAGGAAAAGGATATTGGTTTAAAATTAAAGAAATTGGGATAGAGTATTCACTTTTGTTAATAGTGAAGCATCAGTTTTGGTTTATTAGTTGTGATAAAGTAATGTTAACAATAGGAAACACTGGGTACAGGGTATACAGTAACTGTTTGTAATATTCTTGTGGATTTCTGTATACGTAAAACTATTCTAAAGTTAATATTTATTAAATGTTTAAAAAATGTCTAGGGGTGAGTCACAGCAGTCTTTAATCAGCTCTCCAGGTGATTCTGTTGCATGCTAAAGTTTGAGAACCATCGCTTTTACTGTATAACCAAAAGGAGGCTTATGGTTACGAAAACTTATGGTTTTAATGACAAGGTAGGAGCCAAAACATCATCTTACCTATAGATTGTGGGTGGTCTTATAGAACAATTGAATAATAATAGCTATCTTTTACATGAACTCACAAAGTGTCTTGATATGTGTGTAATTTGTGAGGAAGGGTGAGAATAAGATGCTTATGTGACTGAATTGCACTGCAATTGTATCACACCAATTCTAGTTTATGCACAGGCCAAGGAAGGCTTCATAGATGATTAGCTACTGGGGTCTTTGAAGGTAGCCAAGTAATGACATCCCTTTCCCCTACACAGCTCTGAATTAATTGAAAAATATAATAAATGTAGATATGGTATATGGGAGCCAGAATATCACATTATGAATAAAGGCCTGCTGTTAAACTCTCAAATTTGACAGACTTACCCATCCATTCAATAAAACATCAGACCATCTCAGGCCTACCACAACCCTCTCAATGGGAATCAGAGTAAAGGTGTAGAGAGGAGCCAAGACTGTCATTCTAGAGCTTCTTCCTTCCGTAAAAATCATCAGGAGTGGAACTGTGTTCCCTTTATCACCAGCAGTAAATAAGAACGGGCAAGGGAGATTGATATATTGTGATGTGTTTCTAGGTGGAGAGTGATACGTAGTTAAATCGGTTTAAAATCCATTTAGGGTTAGGGTATCTGGTCCATGAATAGATGAGTTCTATAGCTTTATAGTGGAGTTTGAGGCAGTTTCTCAATATATAACATATTCAACCAACATTCATGCAAAGGTTTCTAGAGAGATCCAGGCAAAAATTCTTTCTGCCATCCTAGGGTTTTGTCTATGAATGGTAGATCCTATGCCACTAAGTAAAGAAAACTACTACTTTCTTAATCATGGTAGGTAACTAAGGTGTACTGAATTGGTTCTATCTACTGTAAGATCATTCATCTTTATAATTAGCATATCTGTGCCATAATGGTACTTTTTGAGGTTGTTGTTTGGTTGCTAAGTCATGTCCGATTCTTTGCAACCCCATGGATTGTTTGTAACACACCGGGTTCCTCTGTCCTCTGCTATCTCCCAGAGTTTGCTCAAATTCATGTCCATTAAGTTGGTGATGTTATCTACCTAATTTATCCTATGTCACTCCCTTCTTTTGCCTTCAATCTTTTCCAGCATCAGGGTCTTTTCCAATGAGCTGCCTCTTTGCAATAAATGGCCATAGTATTGAAACTTTAGCTTTACCTTCTGTCCTTCCAATGAACATTTAGGGTTAATTTCCTCTGGGATAGACTGGTTTAAATATCTTTTCAGGCCAAGGTACTCTCAAGAGTCTTCTCCAGCACAATTCAAAAGCATCAATTCTTCGGTGCTCAGCCTTCTTTATAGTCCAGCTCTCACATCCGTACATGACTACTGGAAAAACCATAGCTTTGACGAGATGGACCTTTGTTGGCAAAGTGATGTCTCTGCTTTTTAATATGCTGTCTAGTTTTGTCATAGCTACTTTGAGGTATATGTAACTAAATCATAGAGGAAGACCTAGTGGTCTTAAAGAAAGGAAGTTTAGAGAATCAAGAGCTCAAAACTGCCTGTGTGACTTTAAACTTCTCAGTTAGCCTGTCTGTTTCTCATTTTATTCATTGATCAAACTAACAGTTTGGACTAGATATATCTCCAGTTGTGTCCATGTGGATAGTTTATTTACTTTTTCACTTACCCTATATCTGCTTATATAGCTAGATTTACTTATATAAATCAGTTCTACCTCACTTTAAATTTATTGCACAAGTAATAAAAGTTAAAAAACATTTTTAAAAAGAATTATCCAATACTATAAAGGATTGGTAATTTAAAATTTTGTTTCCAGCTTCTCCATGTGCACTAGTATTTTGATTGTTACAATCATACCATGGATTTTGTCATGGACTATTTTGTCACTTAACAGTTTATCACAAACATTTTCATAATTTTAATGTCATATTTAACTACTACATAATATTCATAGATGAGTATACTCTAAATTATTTATGCATTCCAAATGTTGGTGATTGATTTGTGGAATTAGAAGCTTGTATTTTTTTTTTTTTTTTTTTTAAGGCTATGAAAAAAGTGTTTTTCTCAGACTCTGGGCCTTCTTAAGGAGACTATGCCTTAATCTCTGGAAAGTTTATACCCTTTGTCTATTCAAGTTTTACCCATGTCAGGATCTCATGGATCCCTGCTTCTCACCCTGATTTTTAACAGAAAACATTGAATTCTGACCTATATACCCTTGTCATGGTATGGGTTTATTACCCATACAACCAAGTCCAAACTCCCAGCCCTGAAACTCTGTCCTCAGTGAAATTTTTTAAGAACTTTGGACTTCTGACTAGACTACAGACTTGAGATTAACTCTTTTCAATGTATTTTTTTGCATGGATATTAAGCCTGTGTTTCTCCTGTATTTAACCACAACTTTCATAGGAGAATCTTTTGAGCTCTTGGTGAAGATGATTAGAGGTGGGCTATCATCTAAATCAAAAGTCAACCGATAAGAAGGACAAGGAGATATAGACAAGATATTAGCTATAGAAAAGAAATTAGCTTCAGGACTCAGAGAAAGGTTGCATATTATTTGGGAAATACACTTGTCCGTATTTCTTTTGAGTTGTGTCAGCAGTCATTCACCTTAATCTCCCTGTTAATATTATGGGATAGATGTAATGGGATGCTTGTAGTCATGACTATACACTTGGTATTGGGGTAAGCTTGATATATCAGCAACAGAGACAGTTTATGAGCCATAGGATCCAGTTTGGCTTCAAAGAGATTAAATAGACTACATCTCACAACATGATGTATTCTTTGAGCATATAAAGCACCTGCAATGTATGACTCATCATGACATTTTGATAAAATGAAGATTAAAATTAGCAGTTAGTAAATTATTTTCATTAAGTTATATATTTTAGATTTACGAGTTATGAGGGCAACACCTGGAAAAATTATAACAAAAGAAGACCTGGAGAAGACTGTAGACATAATTCTCACAGAGACAGAAACAATGAACTTTTTAAATCTACCAACAGTTATGATTTCTGTAGAATCTGAAGAAGCTGAGAAAGTAAGGTATGTGTGGTTTAATTATTTACTTTGCTTTTGTAATTTAAATGATAAATCAGAGGACTTTATCCGTGTTTCTGTCTTTGAGGATTTCTGGATAAACACCCGTGGTATATGTGCCTTGTGAAATTGAAAAAGAAACGACTGCCCGTTTTATATTCAAAACAATTTAAACTTAAGAAGGGAAAATGTGCTCTGGGGATATGATGGAATTTACTATTGAGAGCAGATTTTCTATTTCTCTTTATTAATGAATATAAATGGGTCATTAGTTTCTGCCTCATGTATTTTGAAGTTCTGCTGTTAGGCACATATACCTAAAGGATTGTTACATCTTTCTGTAGACTTGACCCCTTTATCATTATATAATGCCCCTCTTTATCTCAAATAATTTTCCTTGCTCCAAAGTCTGCTCTGTCTAAACTAATATAGCTACATAAGTAGGTTATTTAGCATTTATATAGTTATTCAGATTATTTGCCTTTGAGTATAATTTGAATATGATTCATAGTACTAAAAAATTCATCACTAGCATAATTTTTATGGTATTATTTTTACCCAAATATAAAATATTGTAAAATTGTTTGGACTATAAAATATAGTACAATTAGATCTTGATTAACATACTTTTTTAAAGCACATGAGACATAAGGGAAAACTCCTAGGGCCAGAAAAAGGAAAGGAAAAGAATAACAATGGGATAGATAAGTGATCTAAAATCAGAGAAGGAGAGATGCTAGAGGCAAATGATAATATTAGCACGTGGATCTAGAGCCCACCAGGAAGTCTTGGATCCCCCCCCAAATTGAGAGACTCAGAAAAGAGGCTCTTATACTAAACCAAGACCTTTAGAAGGATCTCAGTTGTCTCAAGTGGGCCAGTCAGTAGGGTCTCCTAGCTACTGTCGTAAAGAAATACAACTCTTCTCTGGAAGAAGGCATATCCCAGTTTCCTCAGTGTGTTTAGTAAAAATTACCAATAAAGAAACAAGACAATATGGATGAGAAGCTAAAAAAAAAAGAAATCCTAGATCTAGATCCTGAGGACTATAGATAATGATGTTACCAAATATAAAGGATAAAATATATGTGAAATATTTAAATAAAAGAGTTAAGGGGCTTCTCTGGTGTTACAGTAGTTGAGAGTCCGTCTTATGATGTAGGGGGCTCTGGTTCTGTCCCCCACACCTCAGAGCAAGCAGGCCCCTGGGCTGCAGCTCCTGAGCCTGAACACCATGACTGCTGAACCTTGCTCACCTTAGAGCCCGGGCTCTGCGACAAGAGAAGCCACTGCAGAGAGAAACCTGCACATTGCAACTAGAGGAGCCCCCGCTAGCTGCAGCTAGGGAAAGCCCACACACAACAGTGGAGATCTAAATAACAATGAAGTCAAAAATAACTCAAAAATTATAAGAAAAACAAGATAGTTAAAACACCATTGATCCTAAGAAACTATCAAAATGATGACTGATAATTGCTAAAACATTTTAAAAGAATTTTAAAATAAAGTTTAGTTTATATAGTTATTAGAATTAAAAACTAAACAAAGCTTTAACCTGTTATTTAAAAAGTAAGCATTTAAAAGTTAAACAAGACATAATTGAATAGATATTTAATAAATCAAAACCTAGATCTAAGTTATACAAAATCTTAGAAAAATGATGCCTAAAGCATCAGAGAGAAATTAAACAGATTTTGATAATAGGCTAAAGGTCTAATGTACACCTAATCATTTCCAAAAGGGCAGAATGCAAAGAATGGAAGAGAGGTGCTATTCAAAGACAGTAAGGATTCCCCCAAACTGTTGAAAAACACCATTCCACAGAAATAGGAATACATAAAAAAAGGAAATCCACACACACCAATGGATACATTGTATTCATACTCCAAAATACCGAATATTAAAATGAGAATTTTTTTGCTTTGGCTGCTCTGGGTCTTTGCTGCGGCAGCTGGCCTGCTCTCGGGGCGCAGGCGCTCGAGGGCACGTGGCCTCAGTAGCTGCGCCGGGCAGGCTTCACCAGTTACAGCGCACAGGTGCTGAGTACTGCTGTGCTGGCTTCCTTGCCCTGCAGTATGTGGGATCTTATTTCCCTGACCAGAGACTGAACCATGTCCGCTGCCTTGGAAGGTGGATTCTTAGCCACTGGACCACTAAGATAGTCCCTAAAAGATTTTAAAAGCAGAAGAAAACAGTAAAGAACATATCACTTACAGAGAAACAAACCAATAGCATTATTAGGGATAGAGTCACTTCAATATGATAAGGAAGGTACAATAATTCTAAACATGAAACTTCTAATAAAATAACCTCTTAAGATCTGAGGCAAAAATTGGAAACTTGATAAGTATTAAAATAGATATAAACATGCCTCTCTTAATTATTGATGTCAATCAGATAAAAAATTAGTATAATTGCAAAAAATTTGAGCCCAAACCATAGTTTAATGGTCATATATAGAACTCTGAATTCAACAATTAAGAGGACACATACTCTTTTCAAGCACTCATGGAATGTTATACAACTCACCCGTGTATAAGGCCATGAAGCAAGATTTCAAACATTTCAAAGAAGTGATATCTGACAAAGTAAATTCTCTGATCACAGTGGAATGAAGTTAAAAATTGATAGCGTAAATCTCATCTAAAACATAGAGACATATTCACATATAATTTTGAAAGTTAAAAAGTGCATTTTGTAAATTCCTTATGAACCAAAGGAGAAATCATAATGGAAATCAAAGAAATACTCCAGAACTAAATAATTATGAAAATAATACATAGTACAGGGCTTCCCAAGCCATGCTAGTGGTAAAGAATCCACCTGCCAATGCAAGAGATGCAAGAGACCTGAATTTGATCCCTGGGTCAGGAAGAACCCCAGAGAAGGAAATGGCACTCCACTCCACTATTCTTGCCTGCAGAATCCCATGGACAGAGGAGCCTGGTGGGCAACAGTCCAATGGGGTTGCAAAGAGCTGGGCACGACTGAGCACACACACACACACGCAGTACATGTTATGGAATGACACAAAAGTAGTACTTTGAGAGAAATTTGTGGGGTTTTTGAGTGTCTATATCAAAGTTCATAAAACTTATGTGGAAATAGTGCAAGGACATCGTTGGTGGATACTCAAAGTTGTAGGGATGTTGGGGAGTATATTGTGAAAGAGTCCTTTGGAGGTAGTTTAATACATTCTTTTCCTAAGAAGTATTTTGATTATTCACTTTTTAGTGCAATGTACATTAAGTAATGTAACTTTGAGAAAAAATATAATATAAAAAGGTATGTGTGGTAAAAATTAATTTTTATGAGGAAGTTGAGTATATATTATTTTTTATAGCCAGAGAAACAAGAACTATGAGACTCTTTGTCGAAATAGATTGGGCAATGACTTATACGTAGAAAGGATGATGCAGACTATTAATGGAGCACCAAAGAATAAAGATGTTCAATGTGACAAAATCTTGAAAGAAGACAAAGGTAATTATGTTTTATCCTGCTTGGTAAATTACCATATTTTAATATACATCCATTGGGTCTGTTGATTAACAACTATTATAATAAAGTATATAAGGCAAAATGAAATGATTTGGCCAAATCATAACAATAGCTGGGTACTGTGATCTACAGCTTTCAAATTTTGACAATTTAGTTAATAAGTAATAAATACAGACTTAGAAGATTGGAACAGCATAATTATCAATCTTGATTTTTACACAAACTTTATCATGGAACTTTGTACTCTTCACATATTAAGGGAATATTTGTGGCATCTTTATTTTCTCTTGTCCCACTCCCCTCCCAGATACAGTGGTGGTCTTAAAGACAGAGCCTGTCTTCCTAGTGTGAGATTCTGGCCCTTGGTTCTAGAAGGAACAGAGCACACGTTATTCTCAAAGAATTTGGTTTGTATGTTTTAATGTGTGTGGGAGCTTCCTGGAATACTGACTCAAGGCATTTGTCTTTTCTTGCCTAATTCAGAAAGAATATATTATGTTATCACTGTTAGGAAGTAACTCAAAGACATATAAAGAAATAAAGAATACTGATAAAGGTTGCTAAATTGGTAAATATAAAAGCCAGTATTATAATTTTGATTTGTAACTCCTGTATTTTTGCAATGTGATTTAAAATAAATGCATTAAATAATAATTCTAAATTTGTGCTACCAGGCATACAAAGTTTAAAGACAGAATTTGTGACATCAACTTAAAGTGGGTGGGATTTAGCTGTATAGAAGCAGTGTATATAATGGAAGTATGGTAGTATTATTTTAAAGTAGATTGTTAAAATTTTAAGAAGTTAATTTTAATCTCCAAGGTGATCACCAAGAAATAATTTAAAAATTGCAGGAAAAAAAACTAGGAATAAGAATGATACGCTATACAAATATCAAACATAAAAGAAGACAGTTATGGAGGATTTGAAGAATAAAGTGTATGACATGAAGAAGACAAAAGCATCAGAAGTCCTTCTTAAACAATAACTCAGTTCAGTTTAGGCAATCAGTCATGTCCGACTCTTTGCAACCCCATGAACCACAGCACGCCAAGCCTCCCTGTCCATCACCAACTCCTGGAGTCCACCCAAACCCATGTCCATTGAGTCGGTGATGCCATCCAGCCATCTCATCCTCTGTCATCCCCTTCTCCTCCTGCCCTCAATCTTTTCCAGCATCAGGGTCTTTTCCAGTGAGCCAGTTCTTCACATCAGGTGGCCAAAGTGTTGGAGTTTCAGCTTCAATATCAGTCCTTCCAATGAACACTCAGGACTGATCTCCTTTAGGATGGACTGGTTGGATCTCCTTGCAGTCCAATGGACTCTCAAGAGTCTTCTCCAACACCACAGTTAAAAACATCAATTCTTTGGCACTCAGCTTTCTTCATAGTCCAGCTCTCACATCCATACATGACTACTGGGAAAACCAAAACTTTGATTAGATGGACCTTTGTTGGCAAAGTAATATCTCTGCGTTTTAATATGCTGTCTAGGTTGGTCATGGCTTTGCTTCCAAGGAGCAAATGTCTTTTAATTTCATGGCTGCAGTCACATCTGCAGTGATTCTGGACCCCACCCACCCACCCAAATAAAGTCTCTCACTGTTTATATTGTTTTCCCATTTATTGGCCAAGATGGGAAATAGATGCCATGATCTTAGTTTTCTGAATGTTGAGTTTTAAGCCAATTTTTTCACTCTCCTCTTTTACTTTCATCAAGAGGCTCTTTAGTTCTTCTTCACTTTCTGCCATAAGGGTGGTGTCATCTGCATATCTGAGGTTATTGATATTTCTCCCAGCAATCTTGATTCCAGATTGTGCTTCATCCAGTCCAGCATTTCTTATGATGTACTCTGTATAAAAGTTAAATAAGCAGGGTGATAATATACAACCTTGATGTCCTCCTTTCCTAATTTGGAAGCAGTCTGTTGTTCCATGTCCAGTTCTAACTGTTGCTTCTTGATCTGCATACAGATTTCTCAAGAGGCAGGTCAACTGATAATCCCATCTCTTGAAGAATTTTCCACAATTTGTTGTGGCCCTCACAGTCGAAGGCTTTGGCATAGTCTATAAAGCAGAAATAGATGTTTTTCTGGAACTCTCTCACTCTTTTGATGTTCCAACGGATGTTGGCAATTTGATCTTGGTTCCTCTGCCATTTCTAAAACCAGCTTCATCATCTAAAAGTTCACGGTTCATGTACTGTTGAAGCCTGGCTTGGAGAATTTTGAGCATTACTTTGCTAGTGTGTGAGATGAGTGCAATTGTGCAGTATCTGAGCATTCTTTGGTATTGCCTTTCTTTGGATTTGGAATGAAAGCTGACCTTTTCTAGTCTTGTGGCCACTGCTGAGTTTTCCAAATTTGCTGACATATTGAGTGCAGCACTTTCACAGCATCATCTTTTAGGATTTGAAATAGCTCAGCTGGAATTCCATCACCTCCACTAGCTTTGTTCATAGTGATGCTTCCTAAGGCCCACTTTATTTTGCATTCCAGGATGTCTGGCTCTTGGTGAGTGATCACAGCATCATGACTATCTGGGTCATGAAGATCTCTTCTGTACAGTTCTTCTATGTATTCTTGCCACCTCTTCTTAGTATCTTCTGCATCTGTTGGGTCCACACTGTTTCTGTTCTTTCTTGTGCCCATCTTTGCATGAAATGTTCCCTTGGTATCTCTAATTTTCTTAAAGAGATCTCTAGTCTTTCCCATTCTATTGTTTTCTCTATTTCTTTGCATTAATCACTGAGGAAGGCTTTCTTATCTCTCCTTGCTATCTTTGAAATTCTGCCTTCAAATGAGTATATCTTTCCTTTTTTCCTTTGCCTTTCATGTCTCTTCTTTTCACAGCTACTTGTAAGACCTCCTGAGACAATCATTTTGCCTTTTTGCATTTCTTTTTCTTGGGGATGATCTTAATCCCTGCCTCCTGTATGATGTCATAAACCTCAGTCCATAGTTCTTCAGGCACTCTATCAGATCTAATCCCTTGAATCTATTTGTCACTTCCCACTGTATAACTGTAAGGGATTTGGTTTAGGTCATATCTGAATGGCCTAGTGGTTTTCCCTATTTTCTTCAGTTTAAGTCTGAATTTGGAAATAAGAAATTCATGATCTGAGCCATAGTCAGCTCCTGGTCTTTTTTTTTGCTGACTATATAGAGCTTTTCCATCTTTGGCTGCAAAGAATATAATCAATCTGATTTCGGTGTTGACCATCTGGTGATGTCCATGTGCAGAGTCTTCTCTTGTGTTGTTGGAAGAGGGTGTTTGCTATGACCAGTGCGTTCTCTTGGCAGAACTCTATATTAGCCTTTGCCCTGCTTCATTCTGTACTCCAAGGCCAATTTTGCCTGTTACTCCAGGTATCTCTTCCTATTTTTGCATTCCAGTCCCCTATAATGAAAAGGACATCTTTTTTTGGTATTAATTCTAGAAGTTCTTTTAGGTCTTCATAGAATTGTTCAACATCAACCTCAGCATTACTGGTAGGGACATAGTCTTGGACTACTGTGATACTGAATGGTTTGACTTGGAAACAAGCAGAGATCATTCTGTGGTTTCTGAGATTGTATCCAAGTACTGCATTTCTGACTCTTTTGTTGACTATGATGGCTACTCCATTTCTTCTAAGGGATTCCTGCTCATAGTAGTAGATAAAAGCAGTCATTTGAGTTTAATTCACCCATTCCAGTCCATTTTAGATGCTGATTCCTAAAATGTTGATGTTCACTCTTGCCATCTTCTGTTTGACCACTTCCAATTTGCCTTGATTCATGGACCTAACATTCCAGGTTCCTATGCAATATTGCTCTTTACAGCCTTGGACTTTACTTCCGTTACTAGTCACATCCACAACTGGGTGTTTTTTCTTTGGTTCTGTCTCTTCGTTCTTTCTGGAGTTATTTCTCCACTGATCTCCAGTAGCATATTGGGTACCTCCTGACCTGGGGAGTTCATCTTTCAGTGTGCTATCTTTTTGCCTTTTCATACTGTTCATGAGGTTCTCAAGCAAGAATACTGAAGTGCTTTGTCATTCCCTTCTCCGTGGACCATGTTTTGTCAGAACTCTCCAACATGACCTGTCCATCTTGGGTGGCCTTCCATGGCATGGCTCATAGTTTCATTGAGTTAGACAAGACTGTGGTACATGTGATCAGATTGGTTTTCTATGATTGTGGTTTTCATTTGTCTGCCCTCTGATAGAGAAGGATAAAAGGCTTATGGAATTTATGGAAGCTTCCTGATGGGAGAGACTGAGGGGGAAACTGGGTCTTTTTCTGGTGGGTGGGGCCATGCTCAATAAATCTTCAACCCAATTTTCTGTTCATGGGTTGAGCTGTGTTCCTTCCCTGTTATTTGACCTGAGGCCAAACTATGGTGGAGGTAATGAAGGTAATTGTGACCTCCTCCACAAAGTCCCATGCACACACTGTTGCACTCAGTGCCCCAACCCTGCAGCAGGCCACCACCAACCCACGCCTCCACCAGAGACTCCTGGACACTCATGGGCAAGTCTAGGTCAGTCTCTTGTGGGGCCACTGCTTCTCTCTTCTGGGTTCTGCTGCACACAAGGCTTTGTTTGTGCCCTGCAAGGGTCTGTTTCTCCACTCCTGTGTAAGTTCTGGCAGCTCTATGGTGGGGTTAATGGTGACCTCCTCCAAGAGGACTTATGCCATACCCAGGTCTGCTGCGCCCATAACCCTTGCATCAGTCTACTGCTGACCTGTACTTATGCAGGAGACACTCAAACACAGTTCTGTCTCAGTCTCTGTGGGGTCTCTGGGTCCCGGTGTGCACAAGGTTTGTTTGAGCCCTCTGAGCATCTCTGGATGAAGTTTCACCCCTTCTACTGTGTCGCTGAGGCTTCTCCTTTGCCCTTAGATATGGGGTAGGAGCCAACATATAAAACTCTTACAAAAAATTGAGGTAGATATTTTTGCCTTTTGCCTTGACAATAGATTCTTAGATAATCTGACACTAGAATTATGGTGAACAAAAGAAAAAATACTGAACTGCATCAAAATTAGAAGCTTTGTCCATCAAATAGCTATCAAAAAAGTGAAAGGACAACTTACATGATGGAATAAGATATTTGCAAATCCTATTTCTCTTAAGGTCTAGTATCCAGACTATATAAGGAACATTTATAATCCAAGAACCAGAAAACAACACAATTAAACAGTGGGCATTAGACTGGAACTTGTTTTCCAAAGGAAGAAAACAAATGACCAACATGCAGAAGATAATGTGTTAAACACCATTAGTCGTTAGAGAATGCAGTCAATACCACAGTGATTTGCTGCTTATCCCACATTAAATGGCTATAATTAAAAAGAACAAACCAGAAGACAAGTGTTGACAAAGAAGTTGATAAATTGAAGCTCCCGTGCAGTGCTGCTGGGAATGTAAAATGGTGCAGCTGCTCTGGAAAACAGTTTGGTAATTTCTCAAATAATGAAAAAGACTTTCCTTATGACTCAGCAGTCCCACTCCTAGATATATACCTCATAGAATTGAAAATAGATACTCAAATACATGTACACACATATTCTTGGAAGCAGTATTTACCACAATCAAAAAGTAGAAACAACTGAAATATCAATCAGTGAATGAATGAACAAACAAAATGTGTAAATACATATGTGAAGTGAGTAAAAGCCTCTCAGTTGTGTCCGACTCTTTATGACCCATGGACTACACAGTCCATGGGATTCTCCAGGCCAGAATACTGGAGTGGGTAGCCTTTCCTTTCTCCAGGGGATCTTCCCAACCCAGAGATCGAACCCAGGTCTTCTGCATTACAGGCGGATTCTTTACCAGCTGAGCCACAACGGAAGCCCAAGAACACTGGAGTGGGTAGTCTATCCCTTCTCCAGGGGATCTTCCTGACCCAGGAATCAAACCTGGGTCTTCTGCATTGCAGGCAGATTCTTTACCAGCTGAGCTATCAGGAAGACTCGTAAATACATATAATGAAATATAATTCAGTCACAAAAGGAATAAAGTACCTTCTCTGAGCAACTTCCCCTCTTCTACCCTGGAAGATGTCAGAAATTTCTTCTGGAGAGTACAAAATAGAGGCTCTTCAGAGGGAGAATACCAGGCACAGATCAAGACATGGGTTGTTGTTGTTGTTCAGTCACTGAGTCGTTCTTTGTGACCCCATGAACAGCACCACGCCAGGCTTCCCTGTCCTTCACTGTCTCCTGGAGTTTGCTCAAATGCATGTCCATTGAGTCAGTTCAGTTCAGTTCAATTCAGTCGCTCAGTCGTGTCCAACTCTTTGCAACCCCAAGAACTGCAGCACGCCAGGCCTCCCTGTCCATCACCAACTCCCAGAGTCCACCCAAACTCATGTCCATTGAGTTGGTGATGCCATCCAGCCATCTCATCCTCTGTCGTCCCCTTCTCCTCCTGCCCTCAATCTTTCCCAGCAATTGAGTCAGTGATGCCATGTAAAAAACATCCTCTGTCGCCCCCTTCTCCTCCTGCCCTCAATCTTTCCCAGCATCAGAGTCTTTTCCAGTGAGTCTCAAGAGTCTTCTCCAGCTCCACAGTTCAAAAGCATCAATTCTTTTGCCCTCAGCCTTTTTTATGGCCCAATTCTCACATCTATACATGAGTACCAGAACAACCATAGCTCTGACTATACAATGGGTACTTAAGCAAAACAACAAAAAAACTACTAAACAAAACCCCAAACAAACAAAACCCCCAATGCATACTGAATGCTATACACAGAGACTCCTTGAAATCCTCTCCTCCCTCATAGAAGGCTTATAGAACCAAATGTAGCCAGATTCTTAATTATCCATTATCTGGATGTACCAACAGTTAATTTATTCATTTGCCTACTGAAGGACATCTTGATTGTTTCCGGTTTTGGCAATTATCAATAAAGCTGGTATAAATATCTATGTGCAGGTTTTTGTGTAGACATAGGTTTTTAAATCCTTTGGGTAAATATTGAGGAGTGTGATTGCTGGATTGTATGAAAAGTATTTTTTTATTTAAAAAAAATGGGATCTGCATTTCTCTGATAATGAGTGATGTTGAGCATCTTTTCATGTGTTTGTTAGCCATTTTTATATCTTCTTTGGAGAAATGTCTGTTAAGTTCTTTGGCCCACTTTTTAATTGGGTTCTTTAGTTTTCTAGAATGGAGCTGCAGGAGTTGTTTGTATATTTTTGAGATTAATTGTTTGTCTGTTGCTTCATTAGCTATTATTTTCTCCCATTCTGAAGGCTGTCTTTTCACCTTGCTTATAGTTTCCTTTGTTGTGCAAAAGCTTTTAATTTTAATTAGGTCCCATTTGTTTATTCGTGTTTTTATTTCCAATATTCTGGGAGTCATGGAGTATCCCGCTTTGGATTATAGCAGAGAGTGTTTTGCCTATGTTATCCTCTAGGAGTTTTATAGTTTCTGGTCTTATGCTTAGATCTTTAATCCATTTTGAGTTTATCTTTGTGTATGGTGTTAGAAAGTGATCTAGTTTCATTCTTTTACAAGTGGCTGTCCAGCACCACTTGTTAAAGAGGTTGTCTTTTCTCCATTGTATATTCTTGCCTCCTTTGTCAAAGATAAGGTGTCCATAGATGCGTGGATTTATCTCTGGGCTTTCTATTCTGTTCCATTGATCTATATTTCTGTCTTTGTGCCAGTACCATACTGTCTTAATGACTGTGGATTTGTACCAGAAGCAAAAACAACAATACAGTATATTAACACATATATATGGAATTTAGAAAGACAGTAACGAGAACCCAACATGGGAGACAACAAAAGGAACGCAGATGTATAGAATAGACTCGTGGACTTTGTGGATGAGGGTAAGGGTGGGATGATATGGGAGAAGGGCACTGAAGCATGTTAATTGTCATGTGTCTAATCAATCGCCAGCCCAGGATTGATGCTCGGGACTGGTGCAGCGAGATTTCCCGGGGGGGAGGGAGGAGGGAGGGGGGTTCCGGAGGGGAAGCATATGTAAACCCATGGTGATATCATGACAATGTATGGCAAAAACAATAATAAAAAAAAAATGGGATCATACCATTTTGCCTTCTAAAGTGATTGTACCATTTTGCATTCCCACCAGCAGTGATTGAGAGTTTCTGTGGTTCCACATCCTCACTAGCATTTCATGTTGTCAGTATCCCAGATTTTGACCATTCTAGTAGTGTGCAGTGGTAACTTATTTTTGGTTGTTTGGGTGGGGGTTGGCTCTGCTCTCCGGCTGGCATAATTCTGGTTCACCGATTAGGAATCAAACCCTGGTCCCAGCAGTGAAAGTACCAAGTCCCAACCACTGGACCACAGGGAATTCTCCTCATTTTTAATTTAATTTATTTTCTCATGATGACATATGAGGAGTATATTTTCATATACTTACTGTATGTCTTTTTTTTTTTGATGAGGTATCTGTTAAGTTCTTTGGCTCATTTTAAAATTTGGTTGTTTGTTTTCTTATTGTTAAGGATCAAAAGATATTTGTATATTTTGGGCAACAGTCCTTTTTCAATTGTATCTTTAGCAAATGTTTTCTTCCAATATGTGGCTTGTCTTGTTATTCTCTTGAGATTTCATTTTACAGAGCAGACATTTTTAATTTTAATAAAACCCAGATTATCAATTATTGCTTAATGGATTGTACTTTTGCTCTTGTTTCTAAAACATCATTGCCATACTCAAGGTCATCTAAATTTTTGCCTATATTTTCTTCTAGGAGTTTTCTAGTTTTGCCTTTTACTTTTAGGTTTAAAACAAGTTTTTAGTTAATTTTCCTGAAGGATGTAAGATCTGTGTCTAGGTTAATTTTTTTTTGCGCTTGGATGTCCAGTTTGTTCCAGCACCATTTGTTGAAAAGACTATCTTTGCTTCGTCTATTTTTGTTCCTTTGACAGAGATTAGCTGACTGTGTTGATGTCAGTGTATTTCTGAGCTCTCTATCCTGTTCCCTGCACTTTATCTTGATTACTGTAGCAGTGTAGTAAGCCTTCAGGTTGAGTAGTGTCAGTGCTCCTGTTTTGTTCCTTGTCTTCAGTATTGTGCTGGCTTTCATGGGTCTTTTGTCCCTTTGTATAAACTTTAGAATCAGTTCCTTTTTGTCAGTTCACTCCTTTTTTAATTGGAGGAAAACTGCTTTACAGTGTTGTGTTGGTTTCTTTCTGGAAGCATGAGGTCTTCTGCCAGCATTTAGTAGGTGTTCTGTAGGAGTTGTTCCACATGCAAAAGTATTTTTGATGTATTTGTGGGGAGGAAGATGATCTCCAAGTCTTACTCCTCCACCATCTTGAAAGTATCCCCTAGAATCTGTTTGTTGATTTGCACAAAATAATTTGCTTAGATTTTGATTGAAATTGCATTGAATCTATAGATCAGTTTGGGCAGGGCAAGCATCGTGGCAGTGCTGAGTTGTCATGCTATTAGTAAACATGGAATATCTTTCCATTTATTTCATTCTTTAATTTTGTTCATCAGAGTTTGTAGTCTTCCTTATAATGCATTTTGTACATATTTTGTTAGACTTATTCCTACTTAACTTTTGGGTGCTAAGGTAGATCATATTGTTTCAAATTTCAAAGTCCTTTGTTCATTGTTAATATATAGCAAAGAGATTGGTTTTTGTATAGTGTTAACCTTGTACCCTGAAACTTTGCTGTAATCACTTACTAGTTCAGTTGTTTTTTTTGTTAATTCTTTCAGATTTTCTATATAGATGATTATGTCTGAGTTCAAAAACAGTTTATTTCTTCCCTTCCATTCTGTATTTCTTTTACTAACATTTACTTTTTCTTATCTTACTGCATTAGCTTGGACTTCCAGTATGATGTTGAAAAGGAGTGGTAAGAGGGGACATCTCTACCTTGTCCTGATCTTAGTGAAATATTTTCTAGTTTCTAGAAGAAACTTGCTGGGTTTTGTAGGGGTTCTTTATCTAATTGAGGAAGCTCTGCCTCTATTCCTAGTTTGCTGTGAATTTTTATCATGAATGAGTGTTGGATTTTGCCATGTGCCTTTTCTGAATCTGTTGATGTGATCAAATTATTTTTCTTCTTTGGCCTGATATTATGGATTATATCAATCAATTTTCCAGTGTTGAACTAGCTTTGAATATTTGGGAGAAACTCCACTTAGTTGTGATGTGTAATTTTCTTTCTATATTGCTGGATTTGATTGCTGATATTTTGTAGAGGATTCTTGCACCTTTGTTCATGAAAGTTATTGGTCTGCCATTCTCCTTTCTTATGGTCTGTTTTTGGTATTAGAGTAATACTGCCCTCAAAGTCTGAGTTAAGTATTCCCTCTATTTCTACCTTCTGAAAGATATTACAGGGAACTGGTGCAATTGTCTCCTTAAATTATTACTAGAATTCAATGCATGTGTCTGGGCCCAGTGCTTTTGGTTTTGGAAGATGATTAATTATGACTCAGTTTCTTTAACTGAGATAGGGCTGTACAGATTGTCTATTCTTTCCTGTGTGAGTTTTGGCAGGTTGTGTCTTTCAAGGAATTGGTCAGTTTCATCAAGATTATCAAATCTATTGGGATAGAGTTGTTCATAGTGTTTTGTTATCTTTTTAATGTTCATGGAATCTGCAGGGACATCCTCTCTTTCACATATGATATTAGTACTTTTTTCTTAGTTATCTTGGGTAGAGGCTTATTGATTTTATAGATCTTTTCTAAGAACCAACTTTTAGTTTCATTAATTTTCTCTATTGCTTTTCTGTTTTCAGTTTTACTGATTTCTGCTCTAATTCTTTTATATTTTGATTTTCATTAAGATATAATTGACATATAATATTAGTTTCAGGTGTATAACAAATCAGTTAGATGTTTGTATACATTTTGAAGTGATCTTACATGATCATAAGTCTACTAAACATTCATCACCTTATGTAGATCTTTTTCTTGTGATGAATACTTTTAGGATTTACTCTCTTAGCAACTTCCAAATATACAGTACAGAATTACTAACTTTTCAAAGAGGCAGAGGAACCAGAGATCAAATGAAAGGTCCCTCAAGCTGCAACTAAGACCCAATTCAGCCAAGATAAAAATAAAAAGTAGATATTAAACAATTTAATAAGAAGTATAGCACAGGGAATTCTAGTCAGTACTCCCTAATGGCCTATATAGAGAAAAAATATAAAAGAGAGTGGATATATGTATGTATATAAGTGATTCACTTTGCTATACACCTTAAACTAACACAACATTGTAAATCAACTATACTCCAATTGGAATTTTAAAAAACCAATGCTACAGTTTATACTAAAGAATTTGACGTACCAAGTAAATATTGAGATTATGGATCAATGGAAGAAATGGAAAGTTTAAAAAGTGCCTTTTCTACTGATTAAGTTAATTGAAACATGTAGCCTTTCATCCACAGCTGAGTGGACTTGCTATTTCTTCTCTTCAGAATAGATCTTATCAACGATAATTGGCACAGCTAGAAAGTGCAGACCTTCTCTGCATGGGTGAGAACAGATGAGAATGCATGCTTTCTGCAAATGAGCAGACTTAACAAAAGAATCCAGAAGTGGCCAAGTTGCAATTCCATCTCCTAAACTTCCCTGTAGGATTAGTCATTTCTCTTTGCCTGGTAATGTGTGAATGAGGGACATAGAGAAGCCAGAAATGTCAATTTAGCTGAAGTTGCCTCTGCAAAGATTCAGAAAAACTGAGAAAAAGTTTCCTACCTAAAAGTCTACATACAATATTTTATTATAGAAGTCACATTTCAAATAAATGGATAATTCAATGAATGTATTAGTGTTCCTGGCTAACTTTTTAAAATACGTTTAAATTCTAAAATTTGGTACATTTCATAAAGACAGTTTGTTTTCTATGTATATTATATACTATAGTAAAAACTTTTTAAAAAAGTATGTGTGATATGAGATCATTTTAATTAAAAAATGCATATGTATTTGTTCGTGTGTTAACACATATATATTTGTGTCAGTCTGGAAGGACATGTGCGAAAATGTTACCAGTTATTTCTAGGTTATGAAAATGTAAGTCTTATTTACCTTTTCTTTTACAGTAAGCATATCTTTTTACTCAGCTAAAATAAAATTATTTTTCTATAAATATTATATGGCCAATTGTTATTCTATTATAGTCTGAATTAAACTAATGGATAGAAACAATGTTTTAAAACTTTTAAAAACTATTTACACAATCTTATACTCAGAAGTACTCAAACGTAGATATAGTTAGAAATACCATATTTCTGATAGTAGCTAAAATATTTCTTTAGTAGTGTATGATAGTATAGAATTAGGAAGTCACAATCATGATTTATTATTCTAACTTGTACATAATTATGGCATGTACATAATATCTATTTCCTAGATTTTCTGTTTCTTAGGTTAATTAAATTTAGTCCAATGAACAAATGTAATGATGTTAACCCAAACTAAAATTGGGACCTCCCTGGTGGCTCAGATGGTACAGAATCTGCGTGCAATGCTGGAGACCTGGGCTTGATCCCTGGGTTGGGAAGATCCCCTGAAGAAGGGAATGGCTACCCACTCCAGTTTTCTGACCTGGAGAATTCCATGGACAGAGGAGCCTGAAAGGCTCCCATCCATGGGCATCATTAACTATTTCTTGCCATTGTTGTAAAACAATAATATTTTTTTCCCTGAACAATAGATAATCTTACCTTAGGTTTTTCTATAGTTAGCTATATATAAGCCAAAATATTGTAATTTGGTTTAAAGCAATGTTTACCTTCCTTTTCTTTAGGTCTAATGTCCACGGCTTGGGATTTGTATGATTCTTACAATGCTTTGGAGCTTTCATCTTTACCATCAAAACGATCTATGATCGACTCAAGTAGTAAAGCAAGTGTCCCTTCAAAAGACTGGGAACAGACACTGCCAGGGAGCAATTTAGAAAAAAGTAAGATTTCGTTTATTTCAGCTTTTTAAAAGTTGGGATAATTGAATTATAACACTATATTAGTTTCAAGCATGCAACATAATAATTTGATCTTTGTGTACACTACAAAGTGATCACCACAATAAGTCCAGTTACTGTCACTCTATAAACCACCCTCTTTAGACATTTCACCTACCCCTCAACCTCCCTCCCCTCTAACAGCCATCAATTTGTTTATGAGTTGTGTTTTTATTTTTTATAGTCCACATATGAGTGAAATCATACAGTATTTGTCTTTCTCTCTCTGTTTCATTTCACTTAACATTGTTGTTGTTTAGTTGCTAAGTTGTGTCCAACTCTTTGTGACCCCATGGACTATAGCACACCAGGCTTCCCTGTCCTTTACCATCTCCTGGGGCTTGATCAAACTCATGTCCATTTAGTCAGTGATGCCATCCAACCATCTCATCCTCTGTCGTCCCCTCCTCCTTCTGCCTTCACACTTTCCCAGCATCAGAGTCTTTTCTAATGAGTGGGCTCTTCTCATCAGGTGGCCTAAGTATTGGAGATTCCGTTTCAGCGTCAGTCCTTCCAATGAATATTCAGGGTTGATTTCTTTTAGGATTGACTGGTTTGATCTCCTTGCAGTCCAAGGGACTCTCAAGAGTCCTCCAACACCACAGTTCAAAAGCATCAATTCTTCAGCACTCAGCTTTCTTCACCCTCCAACTCTCACATCCATACATGACCACTGGAAAAACCATAGCCTTGACTATACAGACCTTTGTTGGCAAAGTAATATGTCTTCTTTTAAATATGCTGTCTAGGTTGGTCATAACTTTCCTTCTAAGGAGTAAGCGTCTTTTAATTTCATGGCTGCAGTCACCATCTGCAGTGACTTTGGAGCCTAAGAAAATAAAGTTTGTCACTGTTTCCATTGTTTCCTTACCTATTTGCCATGAAGTGATGGGACCAGATGCCATGATCTTAGTTTTCTGAATGTTGAATTTTAAGCCAGGTTTTTTCCCCTTCTCCTCTTTCACCTCCATCAAGAGGCTCTTTAGTTGTTCTTCACTTTCTGCCATAAGGATGGTGTCACCTGCATATCTGAGGTTATTGATATTTCTCCTGGCAATCTTGATTCTGCTTGTGCTTTATCCAGCCTGGCATTTTGCATGATGTATTCTGCATATAGGTTAAATAAGCAGAGTGACAATATACATCCTTGACGAACTCCTTTCCCAGTTTGGAACCAGTCCATTGTTCTATGTCCGGTCCTAACTGTTGCTTCTTGACCTGCATACGGATTTCTCAGGAGGCAGATAAAGTGGTTCGATATTCCAATCTCTACAAATTTTCTACATTTTGTTGTGAGCTACACATTCAAGACTTTCACATAGTCACTGAAGCAGAAGGAGATGTTTTTCTGGAATTTTCTTGCTTTTTCTATGATCCAACAGATGTTGGCAATTTAAGCTCTGGTTTCCCCTGCATTTTCTAAATCCAGCTTGAACATCTGGGAGTTCTCGGGTCATGTCCTGTTGAAGCCTAGCGTGGAGAATTTTGAGCATTACCTGCCAGCATGCAACATGAGTGCAATTGTGCAGCAATTTGGGCATTCTTTGGCATTGCCCTTCTTTGGAACTGGAAATAAAACTGACCTTTTCCAGTCCATGGCCACTGCTGAGTTTTCCTAATTTACTGGACTATTGAGTGCAATATTTTCACAGCATCGTCTTTTAGGATTTGAAATAGGTCAGCTGGAATTCCATCACTTCCACTAGCTTTGATCATAGTGATGCTTTCTAAGGCCCACTTGACTTCGCATCCCAGGATGTCTGGCTCTTGGTGAGTGATCACACCTTCATGGGTCATTAAGATCTTTTTGTATAGTTGTTCTGTGTATTCTTGCCACCTCTTAATATCTTCTGCTTCTGTTAAGTCCATATTGTTTGTTTTTTATTGAGCCCATCTTTACATGAAATGTTCCCTTGGTATTTCTAATTTTCTTGAAGAAATTTCTATTCTTTCCCATTCTATTGCTTTCCTCTATTTCTTTGTAATGATCACTGAGGAAGGCTTTTTTATCTCTCCTTGCTATTCTTTGGAACTCTGCATTCAGATGGGTATATCTTTCCTTTTGTCCTTTTCCTTTCACTTCTTTTCTCAACTATTTTTAAAGCTTCCTCAGATAACTGTTTTGCCTTTTTGCATTTCTTTTTCTTGGGGATGGTTTTGATCACTGCCTCCTGTACAATGTCATGAACCTCTGTCCATAGTTCTTCAGGCACTCTGTCTATCAGATCTAATCCCCTGAATCTATTTCTCACTTCCACTGTATGCAAAGGATTTGATTTAGGTCATACCTCAATGGCCTAGTGGTTTTCCCTACTTTCTTCAATTTAAGTCTGAATTTGACAATAAGGATTTCACAATCTGAGTCACAGTCAGCTCCCAGTCTTGCTTTCGCTGACTGTATAGAGCTTCTCCATCTTCGGCTGCAAAAAGTATAATCAATCTGATTTCAGTATTGACCCTCTGATGATGTCCATGTGTAGAGTCTTCTTTTGTGTTGTTGGAAGATGGTGTTTTCTATGACCAGTGCATTCTCTTGGTGAGACTCTGTTAGCCTTTGCCCTGCTTCATTTTGTACTGCAAGGCCAAACTTACCTGAATCCAGGTATCTCTTGACTTCCTACTTTTGCATTCCCAGTCCCCTGTGATGAAAAGCACCACTTAACACAATGCCTTGCATTTCCCTGATAATTGACGATGTTGAACATTCCATATGCCATTTAGGAAAAATGTCTCTTTAGCTTATCTTCTGTCCATTTTTTTTTTTGCTATTGTGTTCTTTGAGCTATTTATATATTTTGTATTAACCCCTTATCAGATATATGGTTTGCAATTATTTTCTCCCATTCAATAGATTGTCTTTTCATTTTATTGATGGTTTCCCTTGCTATGCAGAAGGTTTTTAGTTTATTTCCCTCTGTATATAAGACAGTACTTTTTCCTTGGTGTTTTCTATATTTTTGTTTTGTTTTCAGTTTTCAGAAGCTTGAGTATGGTGTATCTTGGTGTGAATTTCTTTAGATTTATCTTCTTTGAAATTCTCTATTTCTTGATTCTGTATGTTATTCTTTGCCAAATTTTGGATAATTTAAGCTATTATTTCTTCAAGTACTGTTTTGGTCTCATCCTTTTCTCCTCTTCCCAATGAAATGAATATTGTATATCTTGTTAGAGGTCTCTGAGTGTCTATTTATTTATTTATTTTTTTGCAGATTACTTTCTTTCTGGTTTTCAGATTTGGTAATTCCTATTTTTCTCTCTTCAAGTTCTCTGATTATCTTCTCTGTCCCTTCCATTTTGCTGTTGAGCCCATGTGTTGAATTTTTTATGTCAGATATATTTTATCTGTTGCCAGATAATTTAAGCATGTCTGTCATCTCAGTGTTGGTATCTATTGATTTTTTTTGTTTTTCTGTTTCATTTAAGTAGAGATTTTCTTGGTTCTTTGATCAGTGATGTTCAGTTGAAATTTAGAAACTTGGGGTATTATGTGTTGAGAACTGGATCTTGTTTTAAACTTCATTTTTAGCAGGATTTGTTTGACACTGATTTGACAGGGGAATTGACTGCTCCATTACTACCAGGTGAAAGTAGAAGTGGGGTTTACTGCTCCATTGTGTGTGTGTGTGTGTGTGTGTGTGTGTGTGTGTGCGCGCGCGCACACGTGCACACGCGAGCGCATTCACTCGGGTGTTTCTGACTCTTTGCAACCCCATGGACTGTAGCCCACCAGGCTCCTCTGTCCATGGAATTTTCCAGGCAAGAATAGTGGAGAGGGTTGGCATTTCCTACTCCACAGGATCTTCCTGACCCAGGGGTTGAACTTGGGTCTCTTGCGTCTCCTGCATTGGCAGGCAGATTCTTCACCACTAGCACCACATGGGAAGCACCCGTTACTGGAGTAGATATCCATATTTTTCACTTGCCGTTCAATGACACTGAGGGCAGGGATCATCTCATTACTGTTCTGTAGTGCTGGGGAGCTCTAAGCTTGAGTAAGTTGGATGATGAGCTCTGACTTCCGTTGATACCTACCTACATGGCTGGGAGTGATAGGAACACCTCATTAATACTCCGTGACACCATGGATTGGGACTTGGCTTTATAACTTTGGGGCAGTTCTGTAAGTTCTGACTGTACCACTCCAACTCTGACTACTGGGGAGAACCTTGTTATTGCCAGATAGCTGTGAAATTCCATGTTCCCCAAGAGATCTTAACTGACGTTGCACAAAGGGCAGCACAGTCATTTTTTTTTCTTTTTTGGATAGGATTGTAAGTCCTGGCTCCTTACTGAGCCTTTTCTGACACCACACCCACTGGAAGGCTGGGAGTTTGGAAAGCCTTATTAGAACATGGCAAGAATGGAAGTCTAGACTTCCCATTTGGCTAGTGGGAGGGGTGGGGCTACAATTTTTTCTTTTCTTTTTCCTGGAGAGCAATGGTTATAGCCTAAAAGTTTTCTTTCTTGCAAGATTGTTCTTTTCCTGAGTTTTAGCTAAAGAGAGGAGGTTTGTCTGGAGTATTTGCAGTAATAAGAAATCCAGGGAACTCACCACTGTGTCATTCCCTGGGTCCTGAGCAATCTTGTTCCTCTGCCTTCTTCTGTCAAAGACTTTCAAAGCCTTCTTTTAAAAAAAACAATTAATGTCCCAAGATTTTTAGTTGTATTTAGCAAAGGAATAGGGAAAAGTGTATTTACTCCATCTTCATGGATGCAAGATTCCCCTTCATTCTCTTTTTACTAAGTAATGTGATAGGTAGAATAATCATTCCTCAAATATACACACATCTCAATCTCAGGAACCTATGAATAGATTACCTTACATGAGATAAAAGAGACTATCCAGATGTGACTATTTAGAATAAGGATCTAAAAGAGGGAGGTTATACTGGATTATCTGAGTGAACCCAAACCCATCAAATGAGTACTTAAAATTGGAGTATTTTTTCCATTTCTGGTCAGAGAGAGATGTAATGGCAAGACCATCAGAGAGATACAAATGTTGCTGTCTTTTGAAGATGGACAAATGGTTGGTGGTGGCTTCTAGAAATTGGCAAGGAAATTAATTCTCTAGAGCCTTCAGAAAGGAACATAACCCTATTAACCTTTTGGTTTTGGCCAAGTGAGACCTGGGTTGATCTCTAACCTACAGAACTTTAAATTTGTATCCACTTTAAATTTAAATTTAATTTTAAATTTAATCCACTAAGTTTTTGGTAATTTCTTATAGTATTAATAAACAACAGTAGTGTCGTATTCCTATAAAGCAATAAATTAAACCTTTATCTGAAGGTGTAATGAAGACTGATAATGATTTAATTCCAATTTGAATAAAAATATATGGAGATACAAATTACTTTATGTTATCATTGCTTATTTTCTGAAAACAGCACATTTTTGGATTCCAAAATGAGATAATATATGTGTATATTGCATGTGCTTGGTTCCTAAAAGATATCAATAAGTAAATATTAAAGTTCTTATGAATACTGGAGGAAAACAAATAGTGATGGCAAAATGTCATTGATAAATCTTTAGAATGTACAAACCAGCTAATATTACAATATTTGAATTATATTATCATTATATCATATTTGTATTTTACAGTTAGTGAAGGTAGTTCTCTAATGGATATTGAAAATGTAATTCTGGCTAAAGTTCGTGATGAAGAAGAAGACAACTCAGATGCAGTATTTAAATCTGATAAGTTTCAACAGGACTTATTTTTTATGGAACGAGTTATAATGGAAAATCTATTTCAGCCAAAACTTGCAGCTTATCGTCAGCTTCCTGTTTTAAAAGGTATTTAACACATTATATACTAAAACATCTTTAAAAAAAAAATGTTGTTTTGAAATAAAGATTTTATACTTTAAAAAAGATGTTTAAATATAATCACTTTCAGATAAGCTCAAGTAATTAAAAAAATCAAATGGTATTATTATTTCTTTTTTTTTAAATTTTCTTTACTTTATTGTGTTGGTTTTGCCATACAATGACATGAAACCGCTGTGGGTTTACATATGCTCCCCCTCCAGAACCCCCTGGTATTATTATTTCTAAATGCAATTTTTAAACTGAGTTATCACTTACCAGGGAGAAGGAAATGGCAACTCACTCCGGTATTCTTTCCTGGAGAGTCCCATGGACAGAGGAGCCTGGCGGGTTGCAGTCCACGGGGTTGGAAGGCGTCATATATGACTGAAGCGACTTAGCACACACACACGTATTGCTTATCAGAAGACATTGTTAAATAGTTTCCAGCACTTAAAGCGAATAGCAGGAGAGTCCAGACCTGGACGCCCAAAGAAAGAGATAGTCTCTTAGGTTCAAAACCTTGTAAGCTCCTTCCTCTCTGTTGTTTCAGTACTGAATTATTCTCTTAGTCAAACACCCCTTTCCATTGCCATTGATACGTTCCAGGTTCTAGCTTTTATTACCTCTCCCTAATTTTATTACACAGGCATTCTTTCTGTTCTTATGGCTACAATATTTTTAAGGATTTGAGAGATTATTTAATTCAACTTTTCAATTTTGAATGAATAAAATGAAGGTTATAGAAACATTCTAAAGTTGCATAGTCTGTGACAAATCTAGGCATTCAACCAATGTCCTTTGATCCCATTCCAGTTCTCTTTCCACCCTTCCATTCTGGCATGCTGATATATCCTAAACCCAGGTTTGAACATGGCATGTAACTACTTGAAAACCTCCAGTATCCTCCTGTTGCTTAGAATAAATTACAGACTTCATAGTATATAATTCAAAGATACTTGCTTTCGGGTCACAGACTACTTTATCTCATTGTAGCATTTTGGAACCTGTATTAGATATACCTGATAATCCCTAAACAGAACCTAGACTTTCTTACTTTATTTTTTTTTATTTATTTTTTTTAAAAGGCTTAAAATGTATTTTAATAAGTTGATGTTGCATTATTATTTCTCAGAAAAACTTTAAAGGTATTAGGGACAAATCAAACATAGTACACCAATAAAAAATGCACAGCATAACTACCTAAGATAGGCAAAGCTAAGAGCTACTGTCTGACATTCAGCATACAGCAACCCTGTTCTCAAGATTGTACTAGGCCTATCAAGAAAAGCTGTGAGTGGCAACATGACAGACACAAAAGGGCCATTTCTGGGTTGTCCTTACCCAAGAAAAAGATGGAGGCAAGTTTAACACAAGATTTTTTAAAGATACCCTAAATGAAAATCTCTAAGAGAAAATGTCTTCCTTGAGACATGAAAGGGTAATATATGGGATAGAACAGAACCATATTTATGTTGTCTGTGACCTCTGTGGACATGTGCCTGAATTCCCACCTGGGAGTGAATGGAACAGTGGGGCCAAGTTCACTGGGGGATGTTTGGTTTTTGTGGTATATGTGGCAGGATATCTGGGGTGGGGAGGGGTGTAAGAACAAGAAAGCAAATAGAACAGGGTGGACAAAGAGTGGAATGATTAAGATTAATGGGGGCTCTAACTGGATCCATTTTGCCATGGCTCCCCGGCCCTCACAGGCTCTCAACAATCACATGAGATTTTAGGAATGCACCACACAGAACTGATTAGTGAAAGGATATACCACACAGAACTGATTTGTTAAATATAGCCCCTCCCTTACCCTCTGCCTCCAACATACTCCCTAGAGTAGTACAGGCAGGGAAGACCTAAACTATTGGGAGGAATCCCTAACACTTTTCCAGGGTAGAATTCTGCTGGTCCAAAAAGGGTCCTTCTTTTAAGGGTTTTGGGAAACTAGACACTGCAATTTTATTAGTATTGGCGACGTTTGTTTGGAGCAAATTCAGCTCCAGGAGCTGCACGGTTGAGTGCAGGAGGGGTTCCACCAATTGCCCCAATTCCTTCCACTGTAGCGGCTTGGCCAAAGCGTTCAGTTGGTGGTGGGGTCAATCCCAGGGTTCCATCTGGCATCATAGTGGCCGGTCCTGGAGGAGCTGGGGTACCAGCTGGCACAGGAGCAGGGGGCATGGCACCTCTGTTGTTTATGCCCATAGCACCTCCCATAGCCATCTGACCCATCCGTATCTCTTGCTCTCTCGCATCAGAGAAGGTTCCCTTGAATCCTTCCTGCTTCCGTCGCATCATTTCTTCTTGTTGCCACCGCATCTCTTCCTCACGGCGCCTGCGCTCCTCCTCCTGCCTGAGCTCCAGCTGCTTTCGTTTTTGTACTTCTTGATTATGCAGCTCTTCCATCCTCCGAAGTTCTTCTTGATGCCTCATCAAATCCTGCCTCATTAGCATGACCTGGTGCTCATGGCGAGCAGCCTCTGTCTCCATCTCCAGCTTCTCACGAGCTTCCTTGATGTTTCGGTCAACTTGGTCCTGCTGCTGCTTCTCCATCTCAATAAGTGCCTTCCAGCGCATAGCATATTCATACTCAAAGGAGCCAGGCTGTGCAAATCTGGGTGGCTGTTCTCGCTCTTTGTGAAATTGCTGGTTCTTTATAACCAGCTTCTCTGGGAGTCCCTCTTCATCATCTAACTGGTCCATGGGCTCCACAGTCACAGGTTGAGGAAATGTGGTTAGCAGGAAGGAGCCTTCACTGCATCTGTCCAGAGCTTTCCGAGCAGCTGGCTTCCCTGAGAATTCCACAATGCCTTTTCCTGAGGGCCTGCCTCGATCATCCACAATGACTACAGCCCTCTCCACCTGGCCGAACACAGAAAAGGCTTCCTCCAGCAGTTCATTGGACACATACTGAGGAAGGTTTCGGACTGTAAGGGATGCAGTATGGCAGGCAAAGCGCACACGCAGCTGCTTTCCACGGAGTGGCATGTTGTCCAGTTCTACTTTGGCAATCTCCGCTAGGGTTCGTGTTTCCAAGCGGATAAAGCCAAAGCCCTTGTCCTTATGAATGAAGACTTCGCCTGCCTTCCCATATTTCTCAAACAGTTTCCTCATTTCCTCCTCAGTGATGTCAGGAGGAAGATTGCCCACAAAGAGCCGGCTACGCTGGGTGAAGGTCTTCTCTCCTGGTTTCCTAAAATTCTTCAGGTCAATAGTCAAGCCTTCATTCTGGCTGCTGGCTTGCTGCCCATTTGCAGGCATTGGTGGAGGTGGTGGTTGCTGCTGTTGCTGCTGGTGGTGCTGCTGATGGTGATGTTGATGATGCTTCCTTGGAATGTGGTTTTGTTTCTCCAAGTTAAAAGTTTTATTGCTCTGCATCTTTACACCCAAATGCTTATTTCTTAGACACTATTCTAGGTGCTTGCCTTCGGTAGTGATAACCCTCTACTGACTGCTTTCTCCTCCTAGACTTTCTTACTTTAATAGACTTTTAGTTATAGATATTCTTGGCCATTCACCCTTGTCCTCATCCCATCTTAGCCTACTGGGCAAATTCCTTTATGAAGTCTTTCTTGATCCTTCAAGCCAAAATTGACCCTCTAAATGCCTGCATTAAATAGTCAGGTTACAAAATTGCATGTGTGACTAACGGATGTAAGCCTTTTTGTTTACTTACATCTAAGAATATAGAAAAACTGTTTCTTAACTTATATATTAGGTTGATATGTAAAAATTTGTATCATATTTACATACATTTCCATCCCATAAGAGTTATAAGATTGAAATTTACTGAGTCCTGTAAATTTTGACACTTTTAAAAATAAAAGTGGTGATAGATCACTTCTTTAAGTATATCTGAGAAAGAGAAGTATCATAAAGTTTTAAGGATTTAAGATTTACCTATAATGAAATCCACATATTTTAACTGCATAATTTCATTCATTTAAAAATATATAAGCCTACATAACTAATTCTCTAATCAAGATAAAGAATATATTTATCAATCCCCAAAATTCCCTTCTGCTGTTTTCCAGTTAAAACTTATATCCTTACAGACAGGCTTTAAGCTCATTTCTCTCACTACAGATTAATTGTTTTGGTATATCATGTAACTGGGTTCATGTAGTGGGTGTGTCTGGCTTCTTTTATTTAACATACTGTTTTTGAGATTCATCTACATTGATTTGTATATAAGTAGTTCATTGTTTTTCTTGAGTACTATTCTGTTTTATGAACATACCATAATAAGTTCAATATTCATTCACCTGTTGGTGGACATCTTTGAACTATTATGAATAAAGCTGCTATGATCATTTCCCTCAGTTTCCTTTTGTGGATATGTGTTTTAATTTCTCTGGGGTAAATACCTCAGAATGAATTAATGGATCTTGGATAGATGTATGTATAACATTTTACAAGCTACAAAATACCTTTCTAGATTTTGTACCATTTTACAAAATCCCACAAGCAATATTTAAGAGTTGTGCCACATTCTTGATAATGCTGATGTTGGTAATCTTTTAAATTTTTGTCATTTGTAAATCTTCTTTTATGTAATATTCAGTTAAGTTCTTTCCTCATTTTAAAAATTGAGTTGTCTTTTTTAAAAAAACAAGTTGTAGGAGCTTATATATGTATATATGTATATATATTCTAAATATAAGTCTTTGAATGATGCAACTGTTTTTTCTAAGGCTTTAATTTATATATTTGTCAGTTGTTGAACAGAGATTTTTAATTTTGATGAAGTCTTATTTACCAATTTTCCTTTCATAGTAAATGTTTCCCATGTTTTTGCTAAGAAATCTTTGCCTGCCCCAAGGTTGGAAATATCTTTATCTCATTTCTGAACTTAGGGCAAAGGAATTCAGTATTTATTTCATTGTTAAATATGAAATTTTTATAGATGTCTTTTATTGGTTTGAGGAAATTTCCTTCTCATTCTAGTTTCTAGACATTTTAAAACTTAAATGAGTGTTGAATTGTGTTCAAAACATTTTCTAAATTATTGAAACAGTTATGTGATTTTTTTCCTTTAATCTGTCAGTGTAGTCAATTACACTGATTGATTTTAAAATGTTAAAACAAACTGAATTCCTCTGGTTAAGCCTCACCTGATTATGCTGCATTATCTTTTTTATATATTGGTGAATTAAATTTTCTAATACTCGGTTGAGAAATTTTTGTGGCTGAATTCATGCAACGTATTTTTTCTATAATTTTCTTTTCTTGTAAAGTTCTTGATAGGTTTTATATTAGTGTTATGATAGACATAAGTTTTGAAAGTATTCTCTCATTCTCTGTTTCCCAGAAGAAATTGTGTGTTATTTCTTCTTTAAATGCTTGATAAAATTGATCAGTGAAAACATCTGGGATGGGGTTTTCTTTATAGGAAGTTTTCAAATTGCAAATTTAATTTCTTTGACAAATATAGTTTTAATCTATTGCTACCTGTGTCAGCTTTGGTAATCTATGAGGAATTTACCCATTTTGCCTATGATTGAAATTATTTGTGTAAAGTTGTTTATCACATCCTCTCTTTAAATTCTTTTGATATCTGTAGTATTTCTAACACTATCTCCCATTTCATTCTTGATATTGGTCATTTGTGACTTTTTTCTTCTTTTTTACTGCTCTAGTTGGGGCTTTTTAAATTATATTAATCATTTTAGAAAACATCTTGGTTAATGATTTTCTCAATTCTTTGGGTCTTTTTTCAAAATTTCAGTTATTTCCATTTTTATTCTTAAGTTCTTCATCATATTTAATCTATTCTTTTTCTAGCTTCTTAAGATGTAAGGTTGGATCATTGATTTTACATGTTTTTCTTATCTAAGATAGGATTTAATACTGTAAATTTCCTCCATCTTACAAATTTTGATATCATATTTTTATTACTATTCAGTTCAAAATAATTTTTAATTTCTCACGTGTGTTTTTCTTTGATTTTTAGGTTGGTTAAAAATGTGCTGTTTAATTTTCAAGTATTTTTTAGTAATTTTTGAGTCATCTTTTCTTATTGAATTCTAATTTAACATTGATGTGGTGGTCATAAAAGATATTCTAAAAAAAATAAAAAAAAATAAAAAATAAAACATATTCTATATGGTTTCTAATCTTTGAAATTTATTAAGAATTGTTTTATAGCCCTGCATATAGTGAATGTTCCACACTCAAGAAGATTGGGTATTCTATTATTTAGTGTGGTATTCTTTGGATATTAATTATGTCAAATTGATTGATAGTATTTTCAAATATTTTATCTTAATTAGTTATTGTTGACCTGTTTTATCAACTAATAAGAGAGTATTGTTAAAATCTCTGTAATTATGAATTTGTCTCTATTTTCTCTAGGATTATTTTGCTTTACATGTCTGAAAACTTTATTATCAGGTATATTCATACTTAAATTGTTCTATTTTCTGATGTTTTCTTTTTAATTTTTGTCATTATTTTCTCTTTTATTATTAGGAAATGCCCATACTTATTCTTAAGACTTGTTCTTGAAGTCTAATTTGTGTAATGTTAATATAACCACACTAACTTTCTTACTCTTATTATTTGTATGGTATATATTTTCCTTCCTTTTATTTTACAATACCTATATCTTTATGTTTAAAATGTGTCTGTGGCTTTGAGTTTTTTACTCACTCTAACAAGCTCTGCCTTTTTGAGCTCTTATATCTTCCTCTTCAACTCAATTAGATGACTATGTTTTGCCTAGTCTAAACTTACTTCCCAGTGCTGTGATCAGGAAATTGTCCCCAGGCTGAAAGGTGAGGTCCCCATGGGGTTCCCATGTGAATTGTCTATTGTTCAATGGTTGAAAACACTTATCTTATATTTCTAGTCTAGTTTTATATTTATTTATGGAAGGAGGACAAGCCTAATACTGTTAATCCAGAATGACTGGAAGCCAACCATAGAAATTTGGAACATATCACTGATCATTTAAAAAAAAAGAAATAATAGTTGTGCTTTTAGTTAGGATGTAAATAATTATAAGACCAAAGGAGAGGACAGGCTGATGAACTATAGTAGTGTTGCAGTTTTGCTCATATGATGACATCCAGATAAGAGTTCAAAGAGGCTAAGGTGACTGTAATTGGAATAATCAGATATTAGGAAGTTATGTAGACAAACAAAAAAGAAAAACTCCACAAATCTACCATTTAGTCTTTGGCTGAAACATGAGCTGTGTATGTTAGACTAAAACTCCAGAAGGCAAGAAAAGAACAACTACCAGGAAAGTCTAAGTGAAAAAGTCTTCAGAGCTCACACAGGGCTGCAACACACTGGAGTTCTCACTGGCCAGTGGGGTAGAAAGAGGGTGCTTAGTAAATATCCAGAATGGCCATACCTTAAGAGTAGAGCTAGAATAACCTGAGGATGAAGACTAGTCTAGACCCTCATCCCCATCAATAAACTCTTTAGCTAATTAAAAAAATTTTACTTTTAAAAGCTAATTTTAAAAATCAAGCCAATCTGAAAGTAAGTTAACTGCTCAACAAAACAAGCTTCAATACAGTATTGTATGGAAGAAAGCACAATGCAGACATCCAGTGCTGTAACATTCATAATGCACGGCGCCCAGTGGAAATTTACTAGCTGTGTAAATAAGCAGGAAAATGTGAGCTAAAGCTAAAAAATCAGCCATAGAAACAGACAAAAAGGTGACCGAGATGGTAAAAGACAGATAAGAACTTTTCAAAAGCTATCATACTCAGAATAGCCAAGACAATATTGAAGAAGAAGAAAGTTGGAGGACTGCCATCATCCAACTTCAAGAGTTACTGTAAAGTTGCAGTTGTTAAGATAGTGTGGTATTGGTGAAAGAACAGACACATAGATCAATGGAAGAGAATAAAAAGCCCAGAAATAGATCCACATAATTATAGTCCACTGATCTTTGACCAAAGAGGAATGGCAATATAATGAAAAAAGAAAAAGTGTTTTCAACAAATGATACTGGAACATCAGGATATTTACAGGCAAAATAATTAATCTAGATGCAGACCTTATACCCTTCACAAAAATTAACTCAAAATTAACTTCAATGAGATATGCAATATAAAACTTCTAGAATACAACATAGGAAAAAAATCTGGAAAACCTTGGGTATGGTGATGATTTTTTAGATTTGACACCAAAGGCACAATCTATTGAAGGAAATAATTGATAAGTTATTCAGTAAAAATCTGCTCTGTGAAAGACATTGTCAAGAGAATGAGAAACCAAGTCACTGACTAGAGAAAATATATGCAAAAGACATACCTGATAAAGAACTCATCCAAAATGTACAGCTATCTCTTAAAACTCAACAATAAGGAAACAAATAACATAATTTAAAAACAGACAAAAGACCTAATAGACGCCTCACCAAAGAGATATACCAATGGCAAATAAGTTTAAGAAGATGTTCATCATCATATGTCATTAAGGAATTTCAAATTAAAACATCAGTGAAATACCACCACATAGCTATTGAATAGCTAAAACCCAAAACATTGATACCACCAAATGCTGGCTAAGATGTGGAGCAACAAGAACTCTTATTCAACGCTGGTGAGAATGCACAATAGTTCAGCTACTTTGGACAATAGTTTGTCAGTTTCTTACAAAACTAAGCATATTGTAACCATATGGTCCATAATTGTACTCGTTGGTATTAACCCAAAGAAGTTGAATACTTACTTCCACATAAAAATCTGCAGACAGATGTTTATTGAAGCTTTATTCATAACTGCCAAAACTTGGAGGCAAGCAATATGTTCTTCAGAAGGTGAATGAATGAAAAAGTTGTGGTAAATTCGGACAATAGAGTATTATTCAGCACTAAAAAGAAATGAATTATCAAGCCATGAACAGACAGAGACAAAATCTAAATGCACATTGCTAAGTGAAGGAAGCCCATCTGAAAAGGCTACGTATGCTGCCGCTCCAAATATATGACATTCTGGAAAGGGCAAAGGTTTGGAGACAGTAAAAAAATCAGACGTTTCCAGGGGTTGGAGGTTGGGAGAAATGAGTAGGCAGAGTGTGTAAGATTTTTAGAGCAATAAAACTATCCTGCATAATACTTAGTGGTGGGTACATTTCATTGTACACTCAACCAAATTCATAGGATGTACAACACCAAGAGTAAATCCTAATGTGAACTCTATAGATTTCGAGTAATAATAATTTGTCACTGGGAGTTCACTTATTGTAACACTGTACTTCTGGTGCAGGATGTTGATCTGGAAAAGGCTATGTGTAAATTTGGGTGTGAGTATATTGGAACTCTTCATTTTGAGTTCAGTTTTTCTGTGAAGCTAAAGCTACTCTAAAAAATAGAATCTGTTAAAGAACGAGTTCTAAAAATATTCTTAAAGAGTTAAAGGAAAAAATAAGAATACAGTGATGATAGCAATGAGAGCTACATATAGGACCAAATGGAACTAATAGAGAAGAAATACAATACATAGTACTTGAAATGAAAAAATTTACTGCTTGAGTTTGACAGAATACTAAAAGACAAGCAAGAGGAACATTCCAAATTAAAGTACAGAAACAAGTCTAAAAAAATAGAACTTCAGTGACCTGTGTCCCAAGGTCATGTGATTTAATATATATGTAATTAGAATTGTAGTAGAAGAATAAACAGGAAGAACAGAAAAATATTTGAAGGAAGAGTTGCTAGAAATTTTGTATATTTGAAAAAACTTTGAACCAATAATTATAAGAAGCTCAATGAAACCCAAACAAGATAAACACAACTAAAAGCACACTGAGGTATAACTACTGTATAAAAAAAAAAACTTAAAAGTTACCAGAAAAAAATGCATTACATACAGGGGAGAAATTAATAATGCCCTTATTTCTATATCAGAAGCCAGAAAACAATGTAGTGGTATTTTTACTGTGCTAAAAATTCTATATCTAGAGAAAATATCCTTCAAAAATCAAGGTGAAATAAAAACATGTTCAGACAAACAAAAGCTGAGAGAATTCATTGTCAGGAGACCAGCATTGCAAAAAACGTTAAAGGAAATTCTTCAGGCTGATAGAAAATAATAACAGAAATTAGAATCTACAGGAAAGGATGGAAAGTGCTAGAATTTGAAAATGTGAGTAAAAGTAAGAGACATTTCCCACCATTTAAAATTTCTTTAAAGATCATTAAGTCAACAATATTATTCTATGTTTATATGGTCAAGCAAAGAACAGGGAATAACTAAGTCAATTTTGTAGCAGAAGAGTGAAGTTGAAGGAATTAATCCTACTATATTACAGGTGACTGACTATAAAGATCCAGTAATCAAGGCAGCTGAGTATTTGTCTAAGGGTAGACATATAGATGATTGAAACAGACTAGGGAGTCCAGAAGTAAACACAGACATATAGGGTTAACTGATTTTTAACAAACATCCCAAGGCAATTCAGTAGAGAGAAGTTGATCTTTTAAAAACAGTGCTGACAAAGATCTAAGCATAAGAGCAGAAACTATAAAACTCCTAGAGGATAACATTGGGAAAACACTCTCTGACATCAACCAAAGCAGGATCCTACATGACCCACCTCCCAGAATATTGGAAATAAAAGCACGAATAAACAAATGGGACCTAATTAAAATTAAAAGCTTCTGCACTGCAAAGGAAACTATAAGCAAGGTGAAAAGACAGCCTTCAGAATGGGAGAAAATAATAGCCAATGAAGCAACGGACAAACAATTAATCTCAAAAATATACAAGCAACTCCTGCAGCTCCATTCTAGGAAAATAAACAACCCAACCAAAAAGTGGGCCAAAGAATTGAACAGACGTTTCTCCAAAGAAGACATAAAAATGGCTAACAAACACATGAAAAGATTCTCAACATCACTCATTTTCAGAGAAATGCAAATCAAAACCACAATGAGATATCACTTTACACCACTCAGAATGGCTGCAATCCAAAAATCCACAAGTAATAAATGCTGGAGAGGATGTGGAGAAAAGGGAACTCTCTTACACTGTTGGTGGGATTGCAAACTAGTACAGCCTCTATGGAAAACAGTGTGGAGGTTCCTTAAAAAACTGCAAATAGTCCTGCCATACGACCCAGCAATCCCACTGTTGGGCATATATACCGAGGAAACCAGAATTGAAAGAGACACGTGTACCCCAATGTTCATCGCTGCATTGTTTACAATAGCCAGGACATGGAAGCAACCTAGATGCCCATCAACTGATGAATGGATAAGAAAGCTGTGGTACATATACACAATGGAATATTACTCAGCATTAAGGAAAAATTCATTTGAATCAGTTCTACTCAGATGGACGAAACTGGAGCCCATTATCCAGAGTGAAGTAAGCCAGAAGCAAAAACAACAATACAGTATATTAACGCATATATATGGAGTTTAGAAAGACGGTAACAAGAACCCAGCATGCGAGACAGCAAAAGGAACGCAGATGTATAGAATAGACTCAGGGCCTCTGTGGATGAGGGAAAGGGTGGGATGATATGGGAGAATGGCATTGAAACATGTTAATTATCATATGTCTAAGCAATAGCCGGCCCAGGATTGATGCTTGGGACTGGTGCAACGAGATTTCCCGGGGGGAGGGAGGAGGGAGGGGGGTTCTGGAGGGGGAGCTTATGTAAACCCATGGTGATATCATGTCATTGTTTGGCAAAACTAATAAAAAAAATGTTTAATTAAAAAAAATAAATAAAAATAAAAATAAAAACAGTGCTGAAAGAACTGGATATCCATATGGGGAGAAAAATGAGCTTCAATCCCCCCCTCCTATAATATGTATAAATAAAGTCAGAATGGACTGTAGATTTAAATGTAAAATTTTAAACTATAAAGTTATAAGAGAAGATAAAATATTTGTGATTTTAGCATAAGAAAAGATCCACTTAATACACAAAAATTCCAAGTGCAGGTGTGTTCATTCGTGTCCAACTCCTTGTGACCCCATGGGCGGTAGCCCACCAGGCTCCTTTGTCCATGGTATTCTTCAGGCAAGAATAATGGGGTGTATTGTCATTCCCTTTTCCAGGAGATCTTCCTGACCGAGAGATAGAACCTGCATCTCCAGCACTAGCAGGCAGATTATTTACCACTGAGCCACCTGGGAAGCCCCCAAATACCAAAGCATAAAAGAAAAAAATTAAAAAGACTTTTGCAAGATTTAAAATGTCTGCTTTTTGAATGACACTGCTAACAGTGGGGAAATGCAGGGGAAAACGGGAGGAAAATGCAAGCAACAGACTAGAAGAATGTGTTTGCAATATATACATCTGACGAAAGACTCAGACAACACACATTTATTTCCTCATAATTCTAGAGACAGAACGTCCAAGATCAAGGGGCCAGCACAGTTGGTTTCCTCTGAGACCTCTCTCTGGCTTGCAGATGTTCACCCTCTTGCTGCCTCTTTACATGGTCTTTTCTCTGTGTGTGTTCACCCCTTCTCTCTCTTGGTGTATCTAAATTTCCTCTTATAAGGATATCAATCATTGGATTGGGACCCTCTCTAATGGTCTAATTTTAATGTAATCACCACTTCAAAGTCCTTTCTCAAAATACTGTTGTGTTCTGACATACTACATTCTTGTGTGTGCTCTGTATGTGACACACACTTGCGCAGCTCTTTGCCACCCTATGGAGGGAAGCTCTACGGGCTTCTCTGTCCGTGGACTTTCCCAGTCACCACCAGCTTAACCAGGTGGTAACTGGAGTGGATCCCCACTCCCTTCTCCAGGGGATCTTCCTGACTCAGGAACTGAACCTGTGTCTCCTGCATCATAGGTGGATTCTTTACCTCTGAGTTATTATGACTTCAATATATGAATTTTGGAGAGAAAATTCATCCCATAACAGGTAGTCATCTTATAAATTCTCACTCAATCTATATAAGCAGTTAAATTCTAGGTCAAGTGTTTCTAATTTAAAACACCAAAAAACAAAGTCACAGCCACTTAACCTATTCCTAGACTTGAGCCATTTTATAGAACCAGAATGTCTTGAATGAAGCGGCGACTGGGTCACTTTGAGAACACACTAAATTATGTATCACTAATGTATCACACTACATTGCCAAGAGTGTGTCCTGTTAATACTTATTCCAGCTTTCTCCATAAAGATCTATAGCATTTTACTAAAGGACTGTACATTGTGCATAAGGAAAAAATCAGAAATTTCATGGATTACTGAACACTGGCTCTGAGTTCACACTAATCAGGGAGACCCAAAACATCACTGGGGTCCACTAGGACTTAAGATCAGGTGATCAACAGAATTTCAGTTCAGGTTTATCTCATAGTGTGTCCACCCACCATCCTGCAGTTATCTCCCCTGTTCCAGATGGTATATTTGAAATAGAGATATTTAGAAACTGGCAGAATCCCCACATGTGATCCTTGGCTTGTGGAGTGAGACCTAATTTGAGAGGAAAGGGTGAAGTGGAAGCCACTAGAGCTGTCTCTACCTATGAAAATAGTAAACCATAGCAATGCCACCTTTCTGGAGGGGTCTCAGAGATTGATACCACCATCAAAGACTTGAAATATGCAGGAGCGTTGACTCTCACCATTCAACTCATCTATCTGGCTTACACAGAAAGCACATGACTCTCAGAGAGTAACAGTGGATTATTGTAAGCGTAACCAGATGGAGACTCCAGGTGCGGCTAGTGTTTCAGTTAGAGTCTCATTGCCTAAGCAGACTAACACCACTTGTGGTACCTAGTGTGTAGCTGCTGATTTTTTTTTCCCTTCAGTACGTGTTGGAAAAAATCAAAGCTATTTGCTCTCAGCTGGCCAGGTCAGCAGGACACCTTCACTGTCCTGCTTTATGTCATCATTTACTCTGCAACAAGACATCATACTGGTCCATTACACTGACGGGTATTGTGTTGATTGGACCTAGTGAACAAGAAGTAAACTTACTGGCAAGACATTTGCATGTTGGAGGGTGAGAGATAAATCTGAAAAAATTTCGGGGGCCTTCCACCACAGTGAAATTTCCAAGGGTCCAGTAGAATATGTCAAGATATACCTTCTGAGGTAAAAGATATGTGGCTGCATCTAAGTCCTCTGCAACAACAGCAAAAAAAGAGACACATTCCTAGTGGATCTCTTTGCATTTTCTTGGTGGTGGTTTAGTCGCTAAGTCGTGTTCGACTATTTGCAACCCCACAGATGTAGCCCACCAGGCTCTGTGCCTGGGATTTCCCAGGCAAGAATACTGGAGTGGGTTGCCATTTACTTCTCCAGGGCATCTTCCTGACCCAGCGATTGAACCTGGGTCTCCTGCATTGCAGGCGGATTTCTTATTGACAGAACCACAAGGGAAGCCCTCTTTTCATTTTAAGAGGCAACACATTCCTCATTCAGATGTTGTTCTGGTTCACTGACTCAGTGATCTGAAAAGCCAGTAGCTTTGAGGGGGGCTCAGAACAACAGAAGATCTGGCAGCAGATTCAGGCAGCTGTTCCAGGTGCCCTGTCCCTTGGGCCTTGTGACCTAGCAGATCCAGTGGTGTCTGAAATGTCAGGGGTAGAGAGAGCTGTTCTTTGGAAACTTTAGCAGGTGGGTGTAGAGCACCATGACCTCTTTTCATTTGATTTACTTTTAGAACCGGAACCTGAAGAGCCCAGAGACTTTTTAGTAGGTGGAAAAGTGGAAGTGGTCGAAGAAGAGGCTAAGAAGGAGGAGGAAGAAGATTTAGAGATAGGTTCAGAACAGTCACCAATACCAGCCAATTTGGAACGACTTTGGTCCTTTTCCTGTGACCTAACCAAAGGCCTTAACGTGAGCAGCCTTGCCTGGAATAAAGCAAATCCAGTAAGTTATTATCAAATGTTTTAATAATTCTGTCTCTAGCATTTAAGGGCACTTACCAAGTATAACACTAATGATCTTTTTTCTCAAGGGATTTAAATTGACATAACCCCTAGTTTTAAAATTCCTCTGAAAACAAGTTTATATTTTAAAAAGGGGGAAATGCAACAGTTAGAAAACAATGTTTTTTCTTCTTTAATTTGAAAATGTCACCATTTTTTTATTTTAAGAGTTGTACTTGGAACGTGGCTGAATCTATGTCAGATATTGAGAAGTGAACAAGAAAGTAATATATATTTATTTACTTTAACATGTTAACCAAATTCACACACCCAAATTTGTATTCTCCTTAAAGAAACCATATTTGGAAGTATGTACTTAATCCATGAAGACGAAAAAGAGTCAGACATGACTTAGTGACTAAATAACAACAATAACAGCTTAATCCAGTGACCCTGTAAAGTGCAAAATAACTTGGAGATTCCTTAAGAAACTAATACTACAGTGGATACTTAAATAGCACCTACTATGTACCAGGCACTATTGTAAACATTTTACTTGTATTATCACAAATCTCTGAATAAGGTACTATTTTCCACATTATGTTGCAATGAAGCACAGAAAGGATAACTTGCCCAAAGTTATATAACCAGTAAGTGAAACAGAATTCAAACCAGGACATCCAGCTCCAGACATCTTCCTTTTAGTGAAAGTGAAGTGAAAGTCACTCAGTCTTGTCCGACTCTTTGTGACCCTATGAACTATACAGCCCATGGAATTCTCTAGGCCAGAATACTGGAGTGGGTAGCCTTTCCCTTCTCCAGGGGATTTTCCCAAGCCAGGGATCGAACCCAGGTCTCCCGCATTGCAGGTGGATTCTTTACCAGCTGAGCCACAAGGAAAGCCCAAGAATACTGGAGTGGGTAGCCTATCCCTTCTCCAGGGGATCTTCCCGACCCAGGAATCAAATCAGGGTCTTCTGCATTGCAGGCGGATTCCTTACCAGCTGAGCTATCAGGGACTCCCTTTAGTACTGCACTGATAAAAATCATCTTGAGGAAAATTAGATGAATCATCAAGCTGAGGAATGATATGCTTTCCTGTAAAAAAAAAAAAAAAAAAGAATGATTATAGAGTAATGAGAGTTATTTTTTCTGGACATTTATAAACTGGTTCTGAAGACATGACTCTCAACTAGTGCTTTTGGAATAACTTTTTTTGTTGTTGTTTTTTTGAGAAGTATTTATTTATTTTGGCCTCACCGGGTGCTAGTTGCGGCATCTTTTTCTTGGTTGTTGTTGTTTGGCTCAGGCTGAGTTGTCCCCCAACGTATGGAATTCCAGTTCCCAACCAGGGATTGAACCCATAGCCTCTGCCTTGGGAAGTGGACTCCCAACCACTGGACCACCAGGGAGGATCTTGATGTATGTTTAAAGTCATCAAAACTAATTTGGTTAAATTGCATTGCTTTATGCATGTTTTAAGAATTACCCTTGTTTTATCACTATACCTTATAAGGTACTGTGTGCAAACATGATAGTTGTTATGGCTATTAAAAACCTATAATCAACCTGAAACTAGCACAACATTGTAAATCAACTCTACTCCAATAAAAAATTTTAAATGAACAATAAAACTAATCATTTTTGTCAAAACCTAAATAACACATTACTTAAATTATGTGTAATATTTTGAATAAAATAAAATACTTTTAGTGCGGATTTGTATTTATAAAACTATACTAGGGAACATCTTGTAGATAAGTGCAATTTAATTAATAATAACTGGATAATAAAGACAGATGAAACATTTTAAGAAACTGAATATACTCACAGCTAAAAATTAATATATTGCTATTTAGAAAAAAGTTAATTTTGAATGAAGCTAAAAATATGACAGATGGCATCCATCATATTATTTATTAATTCTGTAAATATTTGTTGAGTATTAACTCTGTGCAGAAACCCTGTTAAAGCACTGGAGTTACAGTAGTAATTTAGTCACATGTAGGCCCTGGCCATACACTAGTTTCCTATGTGCTTTAATAAGGAAAAATAATACCATGGGAACACATAAGAGAGGGTTGTGAATGCTTCTTAGAGGAATTGATGTCTATTGCTGAGTCTAAAAGAGATAAATAAGGGTTTGTCAATGTCAAGGGTAGTGATGAGTATTTTAAGATAGAGAGAACTGCGGAGACATGATGTTGATTGGGAGGTAGGATGGTACCTGGACTGTCTTTGTATTCTTTCTGATTACAGAGAAAAGTCTGGGTTTGTTTGACAATTAAACTTTGGTGCATATGTACTTATACAGTTGACCTTGAACAAAAGCAGATTTGGGGTGCCAAACTTTTATGCAGTTAAAAATCTCAGTATAACTTTTGACTACCCCAAAACTTAACTACTAACAGCCTACTGTAGACTGAAAGTATTACCAAACATAAATGGTCAATGAACACATATTTTGTGTGTTATATGTATTATAAACTGTACTCTTAGAATAAAGCAATAAAGAGAATATTGTTAAGAAAAATAATAAGAAAAAGAAAATACATTTATAGTCAGTTCAGTGATTCAGTCATGTCTGACTCTTTGCAACACCATGGACTGGAGCATGCCAGGCTTCCTTGTTCATCAACAACTCCTGGAGCTTGCTCAAACTCATGTCCATAGAGTCGGTGATGCCATCCAACTATTTAATCCTCTGTTTTCCCCTTCTCCTGCCTTCAATCTTTCCCAGCATCAGGGTCTTTCCCAATGAGCCAGTTCTTCACATCAGGTGGCCAAAGTATTGGAGTTTCAGCTTCAGCATCAGTCCTTCCAATGAATATTAAGGACTGATTACCTTTAGGATGGACTGGTTGGATCTCCTTGTAATCCAAGGGACTCTCAAGAGTCTTCTTCAACACCACAGTTCAAAAAGATCAGAAGATCAATTCTTCAGTGCTCAGCTTGCTTTATAATCCAACTCTCACATTCATACGTGACCACTGGAAAAACCATAGCCTTGACTAGATCGACCTTTGTTGGCAAAGTAATGTCTCTGCTTTTTAATATGCTGTCTAGGTTGGTCATAACTTTCCTTCCAAGGAGTAAGCATCTTTTTAATTTTGTGGCTGCAGTCACCATCTGCAGTGATTTTGGAGCCCAGAAAAAAAAAGTCAGCCACTGTTTCCATTTTTTCCCCATCTATCTGCCATGAAGCGATGGGACCGGCTGCCATGATCTTAGTTTTCTGAATGTTGAGCTTTAAGCCAACTTTTTCACTTTCCTCTTTCACTTTCATCAAGAGGCTCTTTAGTTCTTCTTCACTTTCTGCCATAAGGGTGGTGTCATCTGCATATCTGAGGTTATTGATATTTCTCCCAGCAATCTTGATTGCAGCTTGTGCTTCCTCCAGCCCAGCATTTCTCATGATGTACTCTGCATATAGGTTAAATAAGCAGGGTGACAGTATACAGCCTTGACGTACTCCTTTTCCTATTTGGAACCAGTCTGTTATTTCATGACCAGTTCTAACTGTTGCTTCTTGACCTGCATACAGGTTTCTCAAGAGACAGGTCAGATGGTCTACTATTCCTATCTCTTTCAGATTTCCCATAGTTTATTGTGATCCACACAGTCAAAGGCTTTGGCATAGTCAATAAAGCAGAAATAGATGTTTTTCTGAAACGTTCTTGCTTCTTCGATGATCCATTCATCAGATGTTGGCAAGTTGATCTCTGGTTCCTCTGCCTTTTCTAAAACCAGCTTGAACATCTGGAAGTTCACGGTGCACGTATTGCTGAAGCCTGACTTGGAGAATTTTAAGCATTACTAACGTGTGAGATGAGTGCAATTGTCCAGTAGTTTAAATATTCTTTGGCATTGCCTGTCTTTGAGACTGAAATGAAAACTGACCTTTTCCAGTCCTGTGGTCATTGCTGAGTTTTCCATATTTGCTGGCATACTGAGTGCAGCACTTTCACAGTATCATCTTTCAGAATTTGAAATAGCTCAGCAGGAATTCCATCACCTCCACTAGCTTTGTTTGTAGTGATGCTTCCTAAGGCCCACTTGACTTCACATTCTTGGATGTCTGGCTCTAGGTGAGTGATCACACCATCATGATTATCTGGGTCATGAAGATCTTTTTTGTATAGTTCTGTATATTCTTGCCACCTCTTCTTAATATCTCCTGCTTCTGTTAGGTCCCTACCGTTTCTGTCCTTTATTGAGCCCATCTTTGCATGAAAAATTCCCTTGGTATCTCTAATTTTCTTGAAGAGATCTCTAGTCTTTCCCATTCTGTTGTTTTCCTGTATTTCTTTGCACTGATGGCTGAGGAAGGCTTTCTTATCTCTCCTTGCTATTCTTTGGAACTCTGCATTCAAATGGGTATATCTTTACTTTTCTCCTTTGCTTTTCACTTCCCGGTCTTTCACAGCTATTTGTAAGGCCTCTTCAGACAGCCATTTTGCTTTTTTACATTTCTTTTTCTTGGATGTGGTCTTGATTCCTGTCTCCTGTACAATGTCATGAACCTCTATCCATAGTTCATCAGGCATTCTGTCTATCAGATCTAACCCTTCAAATCTATTTCTCACTTCCACTGTATAGGATTTCTAGGCTATGCAGTTTTTCTGTGAATTTTTTCAAATGGTTTCAAATCTCCAAAAAATGTTTCAGTATATTTGTTTCAAAGAATCCATTTATAAGTAGACCTACGCAGTTCAAACTCATATTGTTCAAGGGTCAATTGTAAAAGCTTTTCTGGAAATGACCTGCTGTATTAATCAGCTGAAGCTGCGGTAACAAAATACCATAGACTGAGTGGCTTAAACAACGGAAATTTATTTCTTACAGTTTAGGCTGATTCATTTCCTGGATAAAGCTCTCTTCAGGCTTGACTATAGCTTCACAGAGTGGAGAGAAAGGGCTCTTAGGTTTCTTCCTCATTTTGTAAGGAAGGAAACCAATCCTGTCGAATGAGGACCCCACCCTCCTGGACTCGTTTAACCTTAATAACCTCCTAAATGTGCTATTTCCAAATATGATCACATATTATTAGGGGTTAGGATTTCCATAAATGACTTTGAGGAGAGAAGACACAATTCGGTCCATAGCACTCGACTTTAAATTTAAATGTCTTCTATTTTACATTTGAAAAAATTAGGTCATCCTTAAAAACCCATAGGAGATTATAATGTAATAATACAATTTTTGAAGATTATCTCAATATGTAAAAGAGCTTGTTAGCAATTGGTTCCTTCTGAGTACTTATTTTTCAACCTTAAAATGTGATTATTGTTGTGATTTTGCTTAGAAAGATGGAAATGTAGAGTGAAAATAGATGGCATATGGTGTTTTTTAACCTTAATTAAGATATCATCACTCTTCTTAACACAGTTCATTAATATCCATCTTCATACATTTGCCAATATTTTTATGCTATCCTCTCTTAGTTTGAATTTTTCTGATTTTCAGGACCTTTTGGCTGTTGGCTATGGACACTTTGGATTTAAGGAGCAAAAAAGAGGATTGGCCTGCTGTTGGTCAATAAAGAACCCCATGGTAACTTGAGCAGGAATAAGATCTATTTTTATGTAATTAAATGTTGACATAATTCTTGTAAAGTATTAGATAGTTGTGTTTGATAATTAAGCAAAGTCACGGAAGTTTTATCATTCAAGACTTTTTCTTTTGTTTAAATCTGTAGCAGTTAAATAATTAAAGCTTATTCTGATGCTTTATAGGATAAAGTAAGTTCACTACTATGTGCTGTTAGCCCTGAGGATCCAGGGCTGAAATATTATTGTATATCACTGCCTGTTAGAAAGAAAAATATTTGCAAATGTGAATTTTAAAAATTGTTTAATTTAATATTGGATTGTTTTTCAATATATGAATAACTCATCACTTTATAATATAGATTTCTGTTATCTTCAGTAGATGTAAAATAGATTAATATATCTTACTGTTATGAATTTTTAAAGAAAATGAATAAGAATCAGTTATGTTTTGCTAAATATCCCTAGTCAATCTGTCACTCATCGGTTTACCTTTAGTTTTGCTTTTTTTATCGTACTATGCGGGACCTTAAGTACCGTGACCAGGGATCGAACCTGCTTCCCTTGCAGTGGAATCAGAGAGCGTTAACCACTGGACTGCCGTGGAGGTCCCTCTACCCTTAGTTTTACTTCACAACAGAAGTGTAAAGCGGACTATTTAAAAGAGATCAGAAAGGCATACAAAAGTAATTAGAGTTCTTATAAACAATCCTCGTCTGTTAGGAAGCTGGGTTTATATAGCCTGAAAGAAAGGAAGAAGCAATTTTAAACATGTGGAAGGATTGACAGGATCCATCATCAACAAGTCGTCTTCTTTTCCATGTAGGTCGTTAGAGACAAGAAAGGGTCTGAACTGGACATTTAAGCAGAATAATAAAACTCTTGACAGAGTCGTAGCAAAGAGTAACTTAGAGAGTTTTAAAGCTTCTTCTATCCTTATTTAGAAATGATTAGATAATACAAGCATTAAATACTGAGAGAAATATATGCAGGATGATTAATTTGGTGGCTATTATTTGTATTTTTAAGAATGTAGACTTGTGATGGAAAATCCTGTTGGAAGATTACCCAAAAATGATAATTACTGTAGAGCTACATGCTGTATTTTGTAAAATTGTTGAGCTCTGAGGATTCATCAAAATAAAGGAAATGACCAACTGAGGTTTTGTTCTCATGTATATCGGAAGTTAGGAGTAACTGAATGAAGGTTAACTCTCCTCACATCCCCACTGCCATCAGCCTAGTCTTTAGGCACTATCACACCCTCCTGTACTGCGGTCTACAAAACCAAGTTTAAATTGTAATATAATATTTTTTTTTATTCAGTGGCCAGAGCGTACTTATCAGAGTCCATATGGAGTTACTGCTGTGGATTTTTCAGTCGGCTCACCTAACCTTTTAGCAGTTGGCTATCACAATGGTACTATTGCAATTTATAATGTACAGAACAACAGTAACCTTCCAGTTCTGGATAGTAGGTGAGAAAATCCAAGAATTAGATAAATATATAACCTGTACCTTTTTTCGGGAGAAGAAAAACTTAATGGACTTTAGTTTTGAGTGAATGTTTATACTGTTATTGAGAATGATATCATTATCTTTCAAACATTTGATAATCCTCATAACGTCTCTCTAGCTGGAATGCTCTGTTTTAACATCTCTTTATCATCTTTTCTGCCTGCTCACCAACAAACTTCTTTTGGTGTATGCTGCTGCTTTTTAAAAAGCTAAAATTTTTTCCAGCTTTATTGAGATATAATTGACAAACAAAAATTGAGTTTATTTAGGTTGTACAACATGATTAAGCGTTTAATGCGATGATTTAATATATATATACATTGTGAAATGATTAGTGCAATCAAATTAATTAATGCATCCATAATCTCACATACCTGGAGAAGGAAATAGCAATCCACTCCACTGTTCTTGTCTGGAAAGTCCCATGGACACAGGAGCCTGGTGGACCACAGTCTATTTCATCACAAAGTGTCAGACATGACTTAGTGACTAAACAACAACAACAGCCTCACTTAGTTACCATTTTTTGTGTGTGTGGTGAGAACACTTCGAATCTATTCTTTTAGCAGATTTCATGTATGTACCATAGTATTATTAACTGTAATCTTCATGATGTGCATTACATTTCAAGAACTTTCATTTTATAAATGAAAGAAATAATGAATGCAAAATATTGAGAAAATAAAAAAGTTTAAGGTGAAAGAGATCAAAAGATACCTTAAGTTTTTATAATAAACCTGATACTAATGGAGCAAAAATGAGGCTACCTATTCATATTAGTGTTTGAATAAACTTCAGCACTGGAAATAGGCTTTAAAGCACGTGTTTTTTAGCTTAATTTTGAAATTATTTGCATAGTTTTGTAAATGTGAGCAAACCAACCCACTAATCAGACAGGAAAATAGTAATCTGAGAAGTGATTTTAATTTTTCAGAAAAATTTTAAATCTCAGCTTAGAGAGACTCAAGTCAGTGGACAATGCTGAAATATAAGAAGGGTGAAGTAACTATTTACTCGAATAGGACTTAAATCATTTACTTATTTAAACTATGAGAAATATCCTTGTAAAAATGGAGATACTCATATTCAATGTATCTAAATAAACTACATTTGCACAACTAGGAAAAAGTAAGTGAATAGAGTAAAAGGAATAGATTCTTGAAAGAAATATTTGCTTTTATATTCCTGTTATGATAGCAATAAAATTTTCTTTTTGTAAGAAATGAGAAAAACATTGGTGAATATTAGAAAAGTGTTTTTTTTTCCTGATCTTCAAAATATTTAAAGTTGAAGTTCAGAACAATAAAAAGCATTGTTCTGTAAGTAAGTCATGATGCTTTAGGGAGTTGTCCTTATCACTTAGTATTACAAGGCTTTTTTAAAATTACGATTTTATACTTAGTGATTTTCCTTGTTTTAGTGAATCACCTCAAAAACATCTGGGACCTGTATGGCAACTGCAGTGGATAGAACAAGATCGAGGGACAACAGGTGATGACAAGAGAGAAATACTAGTTTCTATATCAGCGGATGGAAGAATCTCTAAATGGGTTATACGGAAAGGACTGGACTGTCATGGTAAAAATAAATAAATACACTCACACTCTCTCTCTCACACATACCCCCCCCCCACACACAAATTATCTTTCTCTTGTTATGAGCTGAATTAAAACTTCCTAGTGAACAATGTATTAAAAGTGGTAAATTTAGGTTTGACTAAATAAGAGAAAAACTGGGCTTGATCATTTTGCTAAGCCTCTAACTCTGGTATTTGCTTATTTTAACCTAATGACATGCAAAGAATGGCAGAACTCATATTATTTGCATAAGGGACATATTATATCTACAATACTTTCTCATGTGACAGATAAGCTAGCTATTTTTTCTTTGAAGATTTGATGCGCTTGAGGCGAACGAGTGCTAGCACCAGCAAAAAAGGAGGGGAGAAGGAAAAGAAAGGTGAAGCTCTGATATCTCGACAGGCTCCTGGAATGTGTTTTGCTTTCCATCCCAAGGTAAATTATTTCAATACAACTTCTGATCATTGAAGTGTATTAAGATATAAGGCTAGGGGATAAGAAAGCTGTGGTACATATACACAATGGAATATTACTCAGCATTAAAAAAAAATTCATTTGAAGCAATTCTACTCAGATGGACGAAACTGGAGCCCATTATCCAGAGTGAAGTAAGCCAGAAGCAAAAACAACAATACAGTATATTAACACATATATATGGAATTTAGAAAGATGGTAACGAGAACCCAACATGCAAGACAGCAAAAGGAATGCAGATGTATAGAATAGACTCATGGACTCTGTGGATGAGGGCAAGGGTGGGATGATATGGGAGAATGGCATTGTAACAAGTTAATTATCATATGTCTAATCAATCGCCAGCCCAGGATTGATGCTCGGGGCTGGTGCAGCGAGATTTTCTGGAGGGAGGGGGGAGGGAGGGGGGTTCTGGAGGGGGAGCATATGTAAACCCATGGTGATATCATGACATTGTATGGCAAAAACAAAAAAAAAAAAAAAAAGAGATATAAGGCTAGGGACTTCCCTGGCAGTCCAGTGGTTGAGATTTCACTGTCCAAGGCAGGAGGTGCAGATTCACTCCCTGGTCAGGGAGCTAAGATCACACATGTCTCGTGGCCACAAACAAAGACAAAAGGTTAGCATGTTAATAACTATTGTGCCTTGTAAGCTGAAAACTCACAAACTTAGGTACCAGCCTAAGGTGAAATGGCACTTTCCAGGTGGCTGTCCTTCATCTGCATTTTAGAGGAAAGGTCTGCAGTAGAAGGACAATCTACTCAACTGCTCATTTTAACTTGAATGCCCCACCTTGCCCGTCTTGGGTGCTCTACTGCCCTATCATAGTGACCAAATCCACTGTATAGTCTTCCATATCTCACTGTGAGTGGTGACTCTCATGACTGGGGATTGGGAAGACCACTGCAGATTATGCCTATCAAGACCAAAATGAAATCTGAGCACTGTTAGTAAAGTTCTGCTTTTCTAATTCTTTTTACCTGAAGGCTCTTTGCAATCAGAAAATTCAGCCACTGTGACTCTTTCAAGAAAACATTTCCTATATATTTTCTATTGTATGTTATATGATCATCTCCTTAATGATACCATTATTCACCTACTTATGCAAACCAAAACTTGAGTTCTTATTCTATTCTACTCTATCACCCAAATGATATTTAGGTTTTATCATCCTACTGCTTTTACCAAGCCTACTATTCTTATGTGAGTGAAGTTGCTCAGTCGTGTCTGACTCTTTGCCACCCCATGGACTGTAGCCCCACAGGCTCCTCGGTCCATGGGATTTTCCCTGTATGAATACTGGAGTGGGTTGCTATTCATATAGTTCAGGCTTTTATTATTTTTCACTTTTATCACTGTGCATGAGGTCACTCAGTCGTGTCCGACTCTTTGTGACCCCATGGACTGTAGCCCGCCAGGCTCCTCTGTCCCTGGGACTCTCCAAGCAAGAACACTGCAGTGGGTAGCCAATCCCTTCTCCAGAGGATCTTTCCTGACCCAGGAATGAAACCCTGGTCTCCTGTGTTGCAAGCAGATTCTTTACCTCCGAGTCACCAGGGACACCCTTTTATCACTGTAGTCATATTCTCACTGCATTCATTCTCAAATTCCTATCATCTGCTTGTCACCTTGATGCTAGCAGAATGGTTCTCAATGTGAGCAGGGAGGGGAGTACTTTCCATCAGGGACATTTCACAATATCTTTTTCAGCTATTTTTGGTTGTTGCAGCTGTGGGAGGTGGGATGTAGGGAGGAGAGGTATATCTAGCAAGCAGAGTCCAGGGATGCTGCTAAACACTCTGCAATGCACAAGACAACCACCATCCTCTCCCCACCCAACCAAAGAATTAGCTGGCTCAAAACATCAATATTGCTCCGTTGATTTCTTCTTTGACTGGTAAAGCATGTTATTTAGTTTCCAAATATTCAAGGCTTTTCTAAGGATCTTTCTGTTGGTTTCTAATTCAATTCCATCATGATAAGAGAAAAAACTTTTTATAAACTGAATCCTCTTAAATTTATTGAGATTTGTTTTAGAGCCTAGAATGTGATCTTTACTTATAAATATCCCCTGTGCATTTGAGAAAAGTGTATATTCTGCTACTGTTGGGTAAAATTTTCTGTGACTATCAATCAGGTTAAGTTGGTTGATGATATTGTTCAAGTTCACTATATCCTTCCTGATTTTCTGCTGTTTGTTCCATGATTTATTGACAGAAAGGTATTGAAATGTCTGACCATAATTGTGAATTTGTCTTTTCTCCCTTTGAAATTCTATCAATTTTTTCCTTATGTATCTTGAAGCTTTAAGTACATAAGTGTTTAGAATTGTCACGTTCTCTTGATTAATCAGTTCCCTTATTATACAATGACCTTATTTACATCTGGTAACATTCTTTACTCTGAAATCTACTTAGTCTGACGTTAATGTAGCCACTACACCTTTCTTTTAGCTAATATTAGCACAGTTTATCATTTTACATTCTTTTACATTTAACCTATTTATGTCTTTATATTTAAAATGTGTTTCTTATAGGCAGCATATAGTTGAATTCTGCGTTTTTATCCAGTCCTAGAATCTCTGACATTTGTGATATTTACACAATTTACCTTTAGTTTGATTGTTGATTTAGTTTGGTTTGAGTCTGTCATCATTCTTGACGAATTTGTGTTTGGGAAGAGGTGCGAAACATAGTTGACCCCTTTGTCTGGAGATAGGACTCTGAAGGGCTGTCTCAGCTCCAAAGCTTATTTAGGCTGGACTGAGCATTCTGTTGCAGCTACGTCATAGTTTAACTTAAATCTCTACCCATTCCTGTTTCCCTCAAAGAGGTTGTTTCTGAGAGCATGTCCCAATAAACCTCTTGCATGGAAATCTCAGTCTCAGGTTTATATACTGAGGAACCCAACTTTAGACAGCAACTTTGAGGAGCTCCAGAGAATGACGTTTATCTGTGTGCTAAGGTGTTTCAGTCGTGTCCAACTCTTTGTGATGCTATGGACTATAGCCCATCAGGCTCCTCTGTCCATGGGATTCTCCAGGCAAGAATACTGGCGTGGTTTGCCATGCCATCCTCCAGGGGATTATCCCAACCCAGGAACTGAACCCACATCTCTTGTGTCTCCTGCATTGGCAGGCAAGTTCTTTACCATTGAGCCACCAGAGAAGCCCAGAAAAAGATGATCTACTTATAAATACTACTGAGATAAACATTGTTCATATATAAAAAAGGAATTAGATCCCTACCCCTTTATATGCAAAAACTTTTAGAAGAAAATATAGGAGAATATCTCTATGACTTCAGAGTAGGAACAGTTTCTTAAAGCACAAAATCCTAATTATGTAAAATATATAATACCAGCTACATTAAAATGAGAACTTTTATTTACTAAATGACACTAAGAGTTTGGAAAAAAAAATAAGCTGTATGCTAGGAGAAGATTTTTGCAACCTAATAATAGACAAAGCATATATAATAATACTAGGAACTTATTCAAATGAATATGGAAAAGAAAGATTATTAGTAAAAGGGTCAAGAAATATGAACAGAAGAGGAGATTCAATTGGCCAATAAACATAAAAATGTGCTCAACTTTGTTAATATCCAAAAATGAAACTTAAAACCATTCAGTGTAAGTTAATACCTAATAGAATGGCAAAATCTAAGATTTCTGATGTAACCAAACTGTTGAAGAGAATATGTGTCAAAAGGAACTTTTATATACTGTTGAATATAAATTGGTAATACTGCTTTGGGGGAAAAATGGACTTTATTTTGTAATTTAAACCACATAGACCCCCATGATCTAGTAATTGCATTCTTAAGTAGTGATATATGCTAGAGCAACGTGTCTTAGATTTCAGGGTTCTTATAACTTACCTGGGAATCTTGTTAAAATGATTCTGATTCAGCAGGGCCTGGGGCAGGGCCCGACAGTCTGCAGTTCTGTAATACTACCAGCTGGTGCTGACTTGACGTAGCGCCACGTAGAGCCCTGACTTTCAGACTTTCTGACTATAACTTCAGTAGAGAAAACACATTTTAAGTCCCTAGATGGTACATACATCTGAGATGTCTGAGACTCCGTCTAGTTTAATCTCTCATTCTCAGCAGGAAAAATGTTATTGTTAAGTCATCTGTCTTCTCTTTGACTAATTCTAGCAAAATAATACTGTTTCCCTAGACTGTTAATTCTCTCGTCAGGTAGCTCTAAATGTTAGAAAGTTTCTTCCTCATTTTAAGTGAATGTTTGTCCATGTAATTTCTAGATAGGATACTAAGTTCCACACTCTATTTTAGCAAAGAAAAGAATCTGTATTTTCTTTGCGCAGCCATCCTTCAGGGAGTTTAATGATTATAAAATCATGACCGAAAGAAAAAGACAACAGTTGGTTGATAGTATTTCTAGTTTTGGTTCTTGAACTTATTTTCAGAAATCCTGAATTCTGTCTTCTATTTAGTACATTTACTAATACATCACAAGTTAATGTATTTTGATTTTTTGTGTTTAGGACACAAATATCTATTTGGCTGGTACGGAAGAAGGTCATATTCATAAGTGCTCCTGTTCATATAATGAACAATATCTGGATACCTACAGAGGACATAAGGTTAGTTTTAATTACAATAGGTATGGAAAATTTTATCTTGTTATATTTCTGAAAAAGCAGTATCATTAGACCCAGTATTTTTATGCAGTAATTTATAACTTGAGATTTAAAAATACAAGCTTGAATTTGTATATAAAACACCCATAGTATGTGAGGCTTTTAATTTGGCTTCTAGATATCTTTGATTTCTTTTCATAAGTTATTAGGTCACAATTTTTGCTTCTAAAAGACTGCTGATCTAACATGCTGATCTCAAAGTAAAACTGTCTCTGGCATATACATATTCCCTACATTTTAAAATGATAGTTCCTACCATGTTTTCTTCATTTTCTCCCTTTTTTTAAAATTTATTTTTCTTAATATTCCTAAATATTTTTAAATACTATAGTATATATTAATATTTAGTAAGTACTGTAGCAAATATATTTGTATGCGTCTGTATGGCATAATTTAGGGAAGAGATTCAACTTTGACCTAGTATTCTTAGCTAAGATAATACTTACACAATAATGCATGGTGTAAAAAGCTTTTAGAAATCCAAGCATTTTAAGTTTGTTGGTCAAATTTAAAGTATAAGACATTAAATACTACTTACTATGTATTTTAATTTATTTTTCTAATCCTAGGGACCAGTGTATAAAATAGCATGGAACCCATTTTGCCATGATGTTTTCTTAAGCTGTTCTGCGGATTGGGGTGTTATTATATGGCAACATGAGAATCTCAAACCATTTTTGAGTTTTTATCCAACTACTTATGTTGTTTATGATATTGCCTGGTCTCCGAAATCATCCTACATATTTGCAGCTGCAAATGAGAGCAGAGTGGAGATTTGGGACCTTCACATCAGCACGTAAATATTAACATTTTTCTTGAAGATAATTGTAGATAATAAAAGTAGAAGATAATTGCAGTTCCATCCAAATGATGTCTGGTGGGTTTGACATTAGTTAGAGAGAGCTGTAGTTGCTTTAAAACAAGTAATTGTTCACACTGTGAGAGTCCTTTATGTATGAATAAAGTGATGTGCCAGGATAATATATTAATTACCTATATCATATGTATTAATAGTTTTAAAATATTTGAAATTAATAGTTTAAAAATATTTTAAAATATTTGAATAGGTTACTCTATCTCAATTTTTAAAAAATATTTATTTCTTTATTTGGCTGCATCAGATGTTGGTTGTGTCACAAAAGATCTTTAAGTTGTGACATGCAAACTCTTAGTTGCAGTATGTGGGATCTAGTTCCCTGACCAAGCGTTGAACCCAGGTTCCCTGCATTGGGAGCCCGGAGTCTTAGCCACTAAACACCATGGTAGTCCCTCATCAAATTTTTATAGTCTGATATAAGGTATCATAACTACCTTGAATTCTTTGTCATTGTCTGATTTATGGAAGAATGCAGAGAGGTACTTTTTTAGCTCTTAACTGAAGACCTTTTATTAGTAAGATAAAGAAAGGGAGCAAAATAAATATTTTTTAATGATATTTACTTATTCTCTTACCTCATTTTAAAACACATTTGAAGAGACATGCATTTAATTAAAATTTTTTCTTCAAGTGTTACATCAAAGTTATTCGAGGGCCATAGACCATCCTTTTTAATATGAAAGTTTATACAGTGCTGGAATTGTGTTTAATGATTCTACTTCTTCAATCATTATTTCAATATTAGAAAATACTGTAGATCTTAAGGCAAGTTATTAAGGAGGAAAAGCATGGAAATACATTCTTGTTTGAAATAAATGACATAAAATTCAATGGGTTTATTAATAATTGAAATTTTTTCTTAGAGATTAATAGTTTAGTAAATTAAAAATTTTGTCACAACTCATTCTATAAACCAATTTGAAACAAAAACTCAAGGAGTACAACACAAAGCAATTTATTTTTGAGTATGAGATGACTAACATAGAAAGTGGTTACTTAAAGGAGTGTCATCTCTGATTTTTTTTGCTAGTAAAATTGTAGTTCTCAGGCAAAATTTCATCAGAAGTATGCAAGTTACTTCTTCTTTTATAAGAATGTCAGTGGATTGCTTTGGATGAGCAAGAGTAGAGAAGGTTCTTATTTAGAGAACCTTGGAACAAGATTCTAAATCTTGTTCAGATTCACTTATGGTCCAGGGATTCATTTGGATCAAAACATCCTTCCCTTTTTTAAGAGACATTTATTATTTAATAAGTTGTACTAGGGATCCTCAGAGAAACTGAACCAATAAAATAGAGATGGAGGGAGGAAGGGAGAAAGAAAGAGAGAGAGAGATTTAAAAATATTGGCTCATGTGATTGCGGGGCCTGGCAATTCTCAAGTTTGCTTGACAGGCTAGCAAGCCGGAATTTCCATCCGGGGAGTCCATGTTGCAGTCTTGAGTGCAAAGGCAGAAATTTATTCTTCTTCGAGGACCTCAGTCTTTTAAGGCTTTCAACAAATTAGATGAGACCAATTCACTTTGTGGAAGATAATCTGCTTTATTCAAATTCTACTGATTTAATCATATCATACCTTCACAGCAGTGTATAGACTGGCGTTTGACTAAACACCTGGAAACCACAGCCTAGCCAAGTTAATGCATAAAATTATTAATCATCACGGGAGTTTAAAGTATGAGTTCACATCTTAATTGTGAATACTTTAATTTATTTAGTTGAAATTAGTTTATTGAAAGAATGAAAGCTTTGATTGAATAAAGAGTGAGAAATAGTTATTTTGCTTTTGGAAACATATAAAGACGCTTTCGGTTTTTGTTACATGAAATCACAAATATCTAAGACTTTTCTTAGTCTGTATGTAAAAAGAACATATTAACAATAACTAAATTTATAAATACAATATTTCATTACAGTTTGGACCCTCTGATTGTCCATGTTGCTAACCCTGGAATCAAGTTCACAACTGTTCTTTTTGCTAAGCAAACAGATTGCCTTCTGGTGGGAGATAGTGATGGACAAGTTGCTGTATATGAATTAAAAAATATGCCCACTGCTTTGGACTCTAACAGGGTAAGACTTGAAAGTCAAAATCTTATGTCACTTTATGATTTTATTCAGTTGTAGTTTTGTGTCATACAAGAGATTTACATTTCTCAAACAGTGGAAAGTTATAAGTCCCAAGAGTGGCATGGTGCCTAGTAGGCTTATTTTATTTGAGCCTCACAGTCTTTATCTGTTAAATGAAAACATTGTTCTTTACTTTTAAAAGTAAATAATGTTGTTGAGCCGAATAATCATAAATATTACATGAAATAATTTAAAGCTCTCCCTAGTTTATGGTTTCGACTGTTCTCTGCAAACATTCAAAGATTTTTACAAGATATAATACTTTATTTATTTTTGGCAGGAAAGTAGGATTTATAGGTAAGCATGAGGAAGGAGGGGCAGCCCCAAGGCGCTCATGAGTGCAGGGCCTGTTTTGGAGGGCCACGATTAGGGATATATTTGACCTTACAGCCATCTGGGATGAGCTGCTTTTCTACCATCATGTTTTCAAATTCACCTGCATTAAACTTAGTAAATCCCCGCTTCTTGGAGATGTGGATCACCTGGCGGCCAGGGAACTTTGGCTGTGAGGAGGGCCTCAGTCACCGGCTTCCTGGTCTGCTGCGGGTGTGGATGGCCATCACGACTCTGGCCACTGCTCCCTGGGACTTTCCAAAGGCACCGGGTGTACCTGCCTGGAGCCCAGACAGAGCAGCATGCCCGTCACGAAGGTCCGGTCGAAAGGGTTGGCCCCAAGGCCCCTTAGGGCCACCGGTACAGGCGACAGCCAAGGAGGCTGCTGTTGGCAGCCATTGCACGCTGGGGCTCTGCGAAGAAGAGCACAGTCAACCTAACTGGCTGCAGAAAGAAATAACGTCTTTATTTTAAAATTGTTTTGAAAATAATCTATTTAGATGCTATCCGGGGTTCCTAAGGTTGCCATTTGTTTATGCTGTTTTATCATTATCTACTCTTCCCTAACTCTGATCTTCAGATATCAAAGCTTTGTTATAAAACTGATAAGTAAATCAGTATCACTAGATGTCCACTATTTCTAATATTATATATATATTTTTTGCTTATTTGTTTAAAAGTTTTTTAAATTGAAGTAAAGTTGATTTATAGTGTTAAATCACATAGTGATTTGGTATTTTTATATATTATGCTTAATTTAAAGTTATTATAAAATATTGGGTGTGTTCCCTGTGCTATATATTATATCCTTTTATCTTATTTGGTTTATACCTAGTAATCTGTACCTCGTAATCCCCTTCCCTTATCTTGCTACTCTCTCCTCCTCTCTCCCCACTAGTAACCACTAATTTGTTCTCTGTATCTATGAGTCTTGTTTCTGTTTTGTTACATTCATTAGTTCATCTTATTTTTAGATTCCACCTATATGTGAAAATATATAGTATTTGTCTTTTTCTGACTTACTTCACTAAGTATAATAACCTCCGAATCCATCCATGTTGTTCCAAATGGCAGAATTTCATTTTCCTAAAATTTTGGGGTAATATTCCATTGTGCATATATATGTGTGTCTATATATACATATGTACACACACTATATAGATGCCCATTCTTTTCAAGATAGCTTTTCAGTCTTTTTCTGTTTATGTTTAGATTTCTAGTTTAAGGAATGATCTGGTAAATATTACCATGAATATATCAACATGTTAACAATATTAAAAATATACACGAATCAGTAAGAAAAAACACTAAGAATCCAATAGAAGGGTGAGTAAGGTCAGGAACAGTTTATTCACAAAATATGGCTGGTAAATATATTTTAAAATTTAACTTCATTAACAAAAATATTTCATTAAGTTAAATGAAAAGCATTCATTTAATAGAATTCTCATATATCAAATTAACAGAAATTATTTTAATTGGACTACTTATTACTGACAGACATTTGGTAAGATAGGTCCTCTCTTATACTGACAGTTGAAATAAAAATTAGTATAAGTTCTTTGGGAGCAGTTTGGCAATCTGAACCAGAATTGTTGACTTTTGGAACTCTATCTTACAGAAATATTCACAAAGGAAATCTAAGAAATAGCATGTTTTGTGATAGGATGGGACAAAAAAGAAAAGAAAAAAAGGAAAAGGAACCAATCTAAATACCCAACCAGAGAGAAATATGACTAGGCAAGTCAGATGTGCTGATTAGATTTGGGTTACATGTAAGAGGTGGAGTTTTACCCTAGCCATATGGGCTATAAATGTTAAACAAACAGAAAATACTTACACACATACTAGCTTGCTTGGGACTTTGTACACAGTTTGATCCTCTACCCACTTCAAGTCTTTGCTCAAATGTCAATTTCTTAGTGAAGTCTTCCCTGGCCACCTTATTTAAAATTGCAGCCTCAACTCTCCCCCACACTCCCTATTCAATACTCTTCCATGACTAATTTTCTTAATAACACCTTTATGTGTGTGTGTGTGCATGTGAGCACGCTCAGTCACTCGGTGGTGTCCTGCTCTTTGACATCCCAGGGACTATAGACCACAAGGCTCCTCTGTCCATGGGATTTCTCAGAGAAGAATACTGGAGTTTTGATTGATTTATTTTGTTAATTGCCTGTCTCCCACAGCTAGATTATAAGCTCTACGTAAACATTGAATTTGTCTCTGTTGTTCTGGGCTATGTCCTTATGGCTTAGTACAGTGTCTGGCTTATAGTAGTTATCAATAAGTGTTTTTGAATAAATATGTGTTGAAAAACTAGAGAAAAAAATCAACATATGAGAAGCATTGTTTCTTAGAGGTAAGATCAGAAATGAATTTTAGTCTTATACTTATCTGTTTTACAAGTCATTACAGTACACCAAGTAATTGCCTAAATGCATTGGTCTCCTTACAAAATAGTTTTAGTGTGCTCTGAGGAATGCATCTTTAATTCCTTATTTTTTCCATGATATAAACTATTTTAGTATTTTTATTTTGTCACACATTCATTGAGTACAAGATATTTTAACAGGATGGGGATGTTTGTGCTCATAGTGAACCTTCTTTTAATATATACAGCTCAAACAGCCAAAAGAAATTAAAAGAGAATTCTATTCTTTATTTAAGTCTTTCAAAGAAATATTCAAATGAATCAAAATATATAGTTCATAGGATTCCTTTTGCTTCTTCTACCCACAGCTCTCAAATCCTAAATATAAACTCAAGGCCTGAGTCCATCCTTTTTTGTCTCTGTAATTCTTTCAATGCTAAGAACTTGTCCACAAGCTCTGAACTGGGGGCAGTGGGGAAGGTGGGGGCTTGATTTTTTTCAAAATTTGTTTTAGTATATGTTGGTGTAGTGGTTGGAGGGAAATCTGTAAGCATTAACATGTTGATTCTTTTTATCACATATATTTTAATCTAGTACCTATCATGCTACAATAATTTGTCAATATAAATGATAATATTTTGTATACATGTCTTCCTTACTAATTTGAGCTGTTTGAAACTTGTATATTTAAGTATCTACCATAGCACTAGCACATAATAGACATTCAGCAAATGTTGAATAGATGTGTGAATGAGCAAACCTACAGACAAAAGGCATATGGTTTCTAAGAAAGAAACAACATATGCTTGAGAAACATAACCGGGTCATAAAGAACAAAATAATAAACACTATGAGAACACAGAGCAGGAAAATAGTTGACTTTTGAAAGGAGAATAGGAAGAAGACAAAGAAAAAATAAGAATGCTTTGGGGAAGGCTTTCACAGAGGAGACTGAATTTCAACAATGTTTCGGAGGATCAGGATTGTTCCTGTAGACAACAGAGTAGAACTGTTATTCCAGACTAAGAGAAAGACTTGAACAGAAATATAGAGTTGAAGAGGTCCCTGGCATGCTGCAACCCATGAGGTCGCAAGGAGCTGGACAGGACTGAGCGACTGAGCTGAACTGAACTTGGCATTTTAAGGACATTGTGAGTAGACTTTTTGACTGGTAAAGAGATCGCTTGAGAAAAGAGCAACAAAAGGACCAGTTAGGCCATTTGGAACCAGAAAATGTATGACTGCCAAGATGAGGAATTTGATCTTTATTATACAGACTACCAGGGCTTCTCTGATAGCTCAGTTGGTAAAGAATCCACCTGCAATGTAGGGGACCCCGGTCCGATTCCGGTTCAATTCCTGGATCGGGAAGATCCACTGGAGGAGGGATAGCCTACCCACTCAAGTATTCTTGGGCTTTCCTTGTGGCTCAGCTGATAAAGAATTTGCCTGCAATGCCAGAGACCTGGGTTCGATTCCTGGGTTGGGAAGGTCCCCTGGAGAAGGGAAAGGCTACATACTCCAGTATTCTGGCCTGGAGAATTCCATGAACTGTATAGTCCATGGGAAGACAAAGAGTCGGACAGGACCAAGCAACTTTCACTTTCATGCAGATTACTAAAAGCTATTTAAGGTTTACAATTCCAGAAGTGACAAAAGGGGAAAAAATTAAATCCCCATCTCACATTTTGTGTAATAATGCATGGCAAATGGATTGAAGACTATGGGGGAAAATAAACAAACTCCTAGAAGAAAATGTAGGCTAATGTGTAATTTAAAGTCAGGATAGATTTTTAAAAAATGACCACCCCCCAAATCTCCTACTTTTTTTCAATTTTTTTCCTTTTCTTTATTTATAAAATGGGTATAATATTGGCAGTAGAATCAAAGGTTGTTAGAATGAAAACGTTTCAGTCTGGAAGGTGAGAATGGTGAAAAAAAAAGAAAAGGAAAAGGATGGCCTTTTAGGTACCCTGGTGTTTATAATTCAATTTTAAATTGTTTAATATCTGTAAGGCAGACTTGTTCCATCCACTTTCTTAAATGTTTAATAAAGTCTGCTACATAGAAAAAAAAAAGAGTGAGTTAATATGTACAAAGTGGTTAGAACTGTTACTGGCACACAGTAAACTCTCTATAAATCTCCATTGTTGTTTGTATGATTATTTTTCAAAATTCATATTTTCTGTCCAGAATTTCATATTCCAGGTTAAAAACAACATATTGGAAGGGGAAATTTCCAAAATATATGAAAGACACTTAATATCCAGCATAGGTAAAAACCGAAGAAGGTACTGGCACCCCACTCCAGCACTCTTGCCTGGAAAACCCCATGGACGGAAGAGCCTGGTGGGCTGCAGTCCATGGGGTCACTAAGAGTCGGACACGACTGAGCGACTTCACTTTCCCTTTTCACTTTCATGCACTAGAGAAGGCAATGGCAACCCACTCCAGTGTTCTTGCCTGGAGAATCCCAGGGACGGGGGAGCCTGGTGGGCTGCCATCTATGGGGTCGCACTGAAGAGACTTAGCAGCAGCAGCAGCAGCAGCAGGTAAAAACTCCTACAAAACAATAAGAACGACTCAATTTTTTAAATGGGCAGCATCTGAAATATTAACTCAGAGTAGAGGGAGCTAAATTATCAAATAAGCTTGCAAAGCAACATTCATCCTCATGAATAATAAGGAAAGGTGCAATTGAAATTTTACAAGATACCAGTTTATATTGATCAGTTACCAAAATTAAAATATTAGTTAATATCAAGCATTAGCAGAGTTGTAGGGAACTATGAATTCTTATCCCGAGATCATGGGAATATGAATTAGCATAACCTCTTTGGAGAGCAATTCAATAAAACTGGAAATTCAGATATCATGTAAGCCAGTGATACCATGAGATTCTCTTGCACATATGTACTAAGGGATATATGTAAGTAGCACTATGAGTTTTTTTAAATGTTTCTTTTAGACCGAGATGATAACTCAGTTCAGGTTCACTTAAAACATTCACATTACAAAATTTTTTAAAAACTTAGTCTTACTTCACCTTAAACTCTTAGATTATATATTTTATTATTCTAAGTCTAGGAAACTTTAAGAAATACTTTAAAATGAGTTTTTGTAACAATTAAATTTCTTTGAATCTTTTAAATTACATTTATATATTTAATATATTGGATTTTAAATACTTCAGTTGTCTTAGGGCAAACAAATCTCAGATACTTAAGGAATTCCTATTAGCTTAATAAGTTTAAAATATTGAATATGTTGAATCTTAAGTTTTCCTAAATATTCCAATGCTTTTTACAAATTAATAATATTTCAATTTATGATTACAAGTCTAAATCAATTACCTAATTACACTATAGGTAATTTTAATTCTAATCATAAACTTATTTGTTAGATAATAAAATATGATAAATTCTTTTATGTATAATGAATATTTAAAATACCAAGCATGTACAAATATTTAATACAAAAATATTATAATTACCTGTTTGATTTGCTGCATTATTTCTATACTCAGTTTTTATTCTTCTCAAGGCAAACATGTTTTCCCAATAAAGAAATGAGTGAAACATCCCAAGTCATTTGGAGATTATTTTCTCAACTGGCCTAGATGCGTATTGATAGTAGATGTTCAAGAGCATTGTCCTGACTGCCTTGGCTGCCAGACTGAGCCCTATTTTAGCTGTTTTGTCAACACCCTTCACATAGAGGTGTCTCAAAGCCCTTTCTCTTCAAGTCTGGTTACATATTACCTTCATATCATATATTTTCTTGGAAGTCTGCAACTCTGAATGTGTTGCTGCATCTTGATTCATTTCAATTCATTTATTGATTGTGTCATTAATTCTAAATTACAACAGTTTTCCTATCTTGTAGGACTATAATTGTTCTAGATGTTTAAATGACATCTGTTTGGATTCTGTATATCCCTTAGGGCTCTGTTAAATTTGTTGGTAGTGGTCTGAAGGACGTGCTAATGAGAAAAGAACACTCATAACTGCCTTGTTTCTATATTGATAAATTGGAAACAATCTAAATGATCATCAGTGGGAGACTGGAAAAATAAAACATGGCATAATCACATAAATGACTACAATACAGAAGTTTTTGATATATATTTCAATATGTCCATTTGACAAATTTTGGACAGATCTTAAAAAACAGTATTGCATGACAAAAGTAAATTGTTGGAAGATAAATAGAATATGTTATGATTTATGTAATATTATTTAGACATACAATTCAAAGTTATGTCCTTGTTATATTTGTAATTAGTAGAAGAAAAGAATATAGATTAGAATGTAAGAGAAAATTTTCATTTTTGTGTTTTGATTTGAATCAGTTAGAGACATCTTTTATTTTGAGCAGTATACTCTGTAAGCAGAAGGCTAAGCTCAGAGAGTCTGAATGTTTTCAATAAATGAGTGTGTATGTGGAGGGGGGCAGTGTATGTGAATGATTTCAGTGCTGGTGACCAAAAATTTTCTTTTAACAAATATATTCCATACATTAGTAAATAAATATACTTTCCTAATACAAATAAGTTTTTCATTCTTTTTGGCCATTGAATTTTAAAGATTCAGGGGGTTATATTTCTGAGAAATTAAACAAAAAATCATTAATCAGATTTTATGTTAATTATAACCCACCACAAGCTTAACTGATACACTTCCTCCTTAGCTTTTCAGTGAAGAATTGCAATCATAATAGTAATTTAAAGTCTCAAAGTAATTAATGTCAAACCATTATTTCCCATAAAGATGTCTTATCATGTAATGTTATGACCTACAATTTCTCTGTTAACTTTAACCAAGAGTTAATCAAAAATTTGCAAGTCATATGATTTCACCAAATAGGAAATATGTACACCAAATTTATGATAAAGCCTGCCTCTGGGAAATGAAAGGTGAGGGAAGAATAGAATTGGAGAGGGCTTCAAAGAGAACTTCATCGATAAAGTTTATTTACTTTACTAAAAAATATTCAAGGCAAAGATGACATATGTTGATTTAGGGTAAATATGTAGTTCACAAAGGCAAAGTAGCAGACAGCCCATGCATCGCGTGTGCTGGAACAGGAGTCACTGAGGGAAACCCATGGAGAAAGGGTCAATAGCAACTTTTGGACCACAGCACCTGCTCATCTTCTCATTGCCCATCACCTTCTCTGGCCTTCACAGAGGAGAAAGGGCTGTGGAGGTTTTAAGTGACATAATTTCTGAAACTCTGGACCCTCCCGATGTGACCAAGGGTCAGAATGTCGTTGTGATAGGACATGGCGGGACACTGGCTCTAGCCCTATCCTGCCGACTCAGGGCTCATGTTTATGGTGGTGCATCAGCCTGGTGCCTGACATGAGCGGGAGGTTGGGGTCCAAACCTTGCAGTTGCAAGTTTATGGTGTAGCTGGATGTTGCCAGGACTTACCACCACATTAGAATTTATTGTTGTTTGAAGCACCAGCTCCTCTCTTGGTGCTCTGGGGCTTGGTTGCTGGGGGCCTAAGTCTTGCATTGAACAGAATTATGGCTTAAGCTCTTGGCAGAAGCCAATTTCAGTGGCATGAACCAACTCCTTTTCTGGAGGCAGCCTGTAGAGAATCACTCCTAAATACTGTTTCTACTTTTATGCTTGCATCTCTCCTCCATACTTTTGAATGTACATCTTTCCCCCCAATTAAGAGAAAAACAAAACGAAAAATGAAATCTTCAAAAATACAAACACATTCACATACATACACACACATGTGTGTATGTATGTATATGTATGTGTGTGTGTATATATATATACACACACACACATACATATATATATACATATATATACACACACATACATATATATACACATACATACATATACACATATACATATACACATATACATATACACACACATACATATATATATACACACATATATATGTGTATATATATGTATATATATATACATATATATATATACACACACATACATATATATACATATATATATACACACACATACATATATATATATACATATATATACACATACATACATATATATATATATAAATTAATGCTGAGAGACATTGAAGGCAGAAAAGATAGACCATTCATTCAATAAATATTTACTGAGCATGTGTTATGTGACAGGGTCTGTTTTAGGCAGTACTGTGAACAAGCTATAGTAATGGTCTACTAATCTGCCCAAATGAGAAACTGAGCTAGATCTAGGGAGGTTTGAGCCTCCCTCCCACCCCCATCTTACCCCTCACAGAGCCCCAAGCTGAGCTCCCTGTGTTATACAGCAGCTTTCCACTAGCTAGCCATTTTATACATGGTATTGTATATATAGTGTGATAGTCAAGTGTATGAAGGTCACCCAGTCATGTCGACTCTTGGTGACCCAATGGACTATGCAGTCCATGGAATTCTCCAGGCCAAAATACCGGAGTGGGTAGCTTTCCCCTTCTCCAGGGAATCTTGCCAACCCAGGGGTTGAACCCAGGTCTCCCTCATTGCAGACGGATTCTTTACTAGCTGATCTACAATGGTATGTATACATTGTGGACTTCCCTTGTGGTTCAATGGTAAAGAACTTGCTTGCCAGTGCAAGAGATATAAGAGACTTAGGTCCTATCCCTGGGTTGGGAAGATCCCCTGGAGAAGGGCATGGCAGCCCACTCCAGTATTCTTGCCTGGAGAATCCCATGGACAGAGGAGCCTGGAAGGCTACAGTCCATGGGATCACAAGGAGTCAGACACGACTGAAGTGGCTTAGTATGCAAGCGAGCACAGCATGCCTGCATTGTATATGTATCAGTGCTCCTCTCTCTGTTTGCCCCACCCTCTCCAGTTTAGCAGTTAATTTGGTGTGTCAGAACTTAAAAGGATAGAGAGGTGCCTAAGAGAGTATAGTATAAGGTAAAAGATAGGAACTGACTTACGTAACATAATCTACAGTGTTTATCACTCTTTTATAAACACTCACCAGTGTTTATAAAACACCTTCAACTACATTAGTTCAATAATCTCTTACAACAATCTTTGGAACTGGATGTTAATATTTTCATTAAGCATTTAAAGAAACTAAGATTCCCAGATATCAGTGATTTCCTCAAGATCAACTTTCCCATGTAATAGAGAAAATCCTAGCCTTCTGCTTCCAATTCCTATCTTTTTTACTGTGTCTTTCCTGAAAACTCACCTCCTGTCTTTGGTTTCATTTACCCCTTTGAGACAGAGATCATTATTATTAAGTAAAATACCAATCCACACAGAAATTCAGACGTTTTACCCTCTCTAATGAAACACTACAGATCAGCAAAGAGCTTAAGATAGCATTACAACTAGAAGTGATTTTATGGATGGAAAAACTGAGGATTCAGCATTAAAGCTAAACAGAAGCTGCCAAAATTGTCCCTTTACTGAATCCTTATAAAATTGCTTATCAACTTCCTTAAGAGAACCTCTCAAAGGAAAGAGCAAATTCATATGAGGAAGTAAATGTTATTATTTAAACTTAACTTGGTTTGTTTCCTTTTATAGTCCTATTGGATGCTCTTTATTTGTGTATCACTAGCTTATAAAGTTTAAATGGTATTTTAAACACTACTTTACCTCTTAATTTGTATTTTATTGCATTTTAATTGTGTGACTTTTTTTTCTTTTCAGGGAGATGTAATAGTGACTTTGCTTGGGCCCAAATCAAGTCAAAGCATAATTCATCATCAGTAGTAGAACAATGTTTAATAACCAATAGTCTGGTGTGTATGAAGTAAGCTAGGATTTTGATTATAGAAAACACTACTTGATGTATAACGTCCATCTAAATATGATATAAATTTATGAACTTCTACTTCAGATAAATGTGATTAATTTTATTATTTGAGCTAATTGTAAGAGTTTCATTGTATTTTTCTTAACTTTTGAAATTCATTTCTATTCTTTTTCTTTGTCATATTCCAAGTACATTATAAGTACTTATAAAATATCCAAATAGGTTAGAAATTGTTATTCCTTTAGAAGCAAAGCTTATAAAGTATTAGGATTACTTAAAACAGAATCTTTATTAAGACAAAATGTCCGTACACTTTTAAATTTCTGCTTTCTGAGCTCTGTTTTCCAGTGTTTATACATTATGCAGCTGTTAGCATTATGAGAATATTGGGGTATTCATACCCAATTTTAAATAAGAACGTTATACTCTTAGATCTGAGAAGTATAGCTATAGAACTGAGTTAGACTATTTGACTAGTAAAAGACATGACAGCCAATGTCAGAATTGCATTGTTTGGCCAGCAGGCATCACACTCCCAATTCAGAGATAAGAATTAGTCTGGGACACATCGGGGCATTCTTCTCTGCATCTTTCAGGATCTGCTCTGTGTTTTAAGCCCAGACTTAAGTAGGCCCAGATAAAATATAGAGTCCCTGATCTATAGTTTCCATTGGGATGTTATTTTGTGAACAGTTCTAGAACAACCTGATAGAAATAGGAGGAGTGGGAGGCAGCAACTCCTTCAAATATAGATTGCAGTGGTGTGTTCTTTGCTGTTTGTTTTAAAAAGCCCCGGTGTTTGTTAACTGAGACTATGTTCTCAGTTAGCCTGTTCTTTAAAGCATTCTAAGTGGAGAGGAGAGCATAAGGCACTTGAAAGTCACTGAACTGTCTGAAAAGTAATGAAAACAGGATGGAATCAGTGCAGCAGTGGGAATTGCCCTTTACGAGTATCCATTCACAGTCTTCATTTCTTTGGAGCCATCCTTTAAACAAAAGAAAGGCAATTTTTAGGTGGACTGAAAGCTTAGATAAGGTTATAAGGATTATAAATATTCAGGTTATTAGGATTTATAAATTATAAATTTTCTACTGGTTTAAATCATTAATTCTTTGTCTTTTTTTAAAGGTTTGGACTTTCCATAAAACTTTGTATAACAAAATAAAAATGTAATTGAAAAAATGTGTCTCTTTTTATTTTGTATTTTTGATTTTAGAAAACTTTCATAGATTCGATTCTCATTGCTCATCAGGCCTAAATGAAAAGCAAAGCCACTTTATTCTTGGATCCTAGGCTGAATCTATTCCATTGTATGAAATCATACAATACCTAGCCTTTTCAGATTGACTCCTTTCGTGTAATAATATGAATTTAAGGTTTTTCTATGTCTGCTCATGGCTTTATAGTTCATTCCTTTTTAGGGCTGAATAATATCCAATGTCTGGATGTACCACAGTTTGTCATTCACCAACTGAAAGACATTTTGGTTGCTTTAAAAATTTAGCAGTTATGATTAAAGTTGCTCTAAATATCCATGCACAGGTTTTTATGTGGAATAGGTTTTCGGCTCCTTTGAGAAAATACCAGGGAGTACAATTTATGGATTATATGGTAAGAGTATATTTAGTTTTGTAAAAAGACAAAACCCTGAACTGTATTCCAAAGTGGTTAAACCATTTTTCATTCCCACCAGCAGTTTATCAGATTTCCTGTTGCTCCACATTCTTGCCTGTTTTGGTGTTATCAATGGTCCAAATATTGGCCATCCTAATAGATGTGCAGTGATACCTCATTATTGTTTTAATTTGCACTTTCTGATATAATGTAGAGTTTGCCATAAAATTTTAAGAATTGTTAGCCAGCTCATTTTATCCCGGTTAAGGGCCTAAGGAAGGAGTGGTGACTGGCCTAACTTTAGGCTTTTATGCTAGGTATTCATTATTTCATTTGGTCATTCTCTACTAGGCATGTCCCATGAAGAACTTACTGAGAGTTCTGAGAGTAAATTGTTAGCTGCTTTTCCAACTTGTAGGGAAGACTGTATTTGCTAGTATATAGTTGTTCATCATCCTTAGTATGTTCCTTAGGTTCATCTCTGTGCTGGTGGTGGTGGTGGTAGAGGTGTTCAGTCACTCAGTCATGTCCAACTCTTTGTGATCCCATGGGCTGCAGCATGCCAGGCTCTTTTGTCCTTCACCATCTCCTCGAGCTTGCTCAAATTCATAGCCATTGAGTCGGTGATGCCATCCAACCATGTCATCCTCTGTCATTCCCTTCTCCTCCTGCCTTCAATCATTCCCAGCATCAAAGTTGTTTCCAGTGAGCCAGTTCTTCACATTAGGTGGACAAAGTATTGGAGTTTCAGCTTCAGCATCAGTTCTTCCAATGAATATTTGAGGATGGTTTCCTTTAGGATTGACTAGTGTAATCTCCCTGCTGTCCAAGGGACTCTCAAAAGTCTTCTCTAGCATCCTACCTCTGTGTAGTTACTTAAAATTATAAATGAGAGATAAAGCACTTAGTATTTGCTACTTTGTCCCAGTAGGAGTCTCTCAAAATGTTGTACCCTACTGTGAATAGATTGCTATCAATATGCTAGTAACCATGTACATGCTCTTTGCATTTTGCAAAACAACTTCAAGTCCATTGTCACATTATACCCTTACAGTGATCCTATGAGGCAGGTGGGGCAAAGAGTTGTGTTATTATCATAATCTTTATTTTCCAGATGATATGTGCATGCTTGCTCAGTCGCGCAGTCATGTCTGAGTCTGAGACCCTGTGGGCTGTAGCCTGAGAGGCTCCTCTGTCCATGGGATTTTCAGGCAAGAATACTGGAGTGGGTTGCCATTTCCTCCTCCAGGGGAGCTTCCTGACCCAAGGATCGAACCCTGTCTGCTGTGTCTCCTGCATTGGTAGGAGGATTCTTCTCTGCTGAACCACCTGGAAAGCCCTACAGATGATATAATTAAGGCTTAAAGAGATGATATCATTTGCCAAAGACCATATATCTGGTAACTCGAACTTCACTTGAACTTAAACCCAAAGCTTTGAACACTTTTATACATTTTCCACTTTTGTGTAGTCAGGTGTTCATGCCTATATGGTTTGCTGAGGTTTTGTACACCAAAACATGGAAGAGTATGTATTCTTCTATAATTAAGGTTTTGTCTCCAAATAATCATGCTTATAGCAGTTTATCTCAGGTTTTATCCCCTGCTGTTAGAACTCACCATATGGACCCCTTTTGCTGGGAGCACTCTCCTCGCTCCTCACTCCTCTTCAATGTGTTAGCTCTTCATTCACACTTCAGATCTCAGTTCATACCTCACATTCTCGGGAGAATCACTTTGGAGCCCCCTCCTATAGGACCTGCCACCCAGCCAGGCTAAATTGGCTCCAAATATCTTGAATGTGAAGGGGAATGTGCAGGGCTGGAGAGGGAGGGGAATGAGGAAAAGAGAGAGACCTGCGGATTCATGGAGCAGCAGGGCCAATGTCCTACTTCTGAAAAGTACTGTTCAGGAAGTAGTAAGATCTATGAGGGACCATATGCAACTTCATAAAACCATTCTCCATGGGATGAGTGATGTGCAGAAACACTGGAACTGAAAAGCCAGCAAGAGAGGATGATTAATGACCCAGCAAGAAGCAGCACTTTGATGACAGATGGGCCTTGGCGTAAAGATGCCAGAATTTATTCCTGGAAATGGAATAAAACCAACTCTGAGAGATACTAACATTAACTTTTTTTGGTGTGTTGTTTATTTCTGCCAGGTGAGTGAAATGAAGACTTGAAGTTAGAAACTGAATTATAGAAAATATATTCCTTGGATTCCTGAATTTCTGAATTGAGATTCATACCTGCTGTACTAAATATTTATGTGTCTGCGGCATAATGTCTGCCGCCTCCCTAGACTGTAAGCTCCTTGAGAGCAGGAACTATGTGTTTTGCTCTCTACTGTGTGTTCAACACCTAGAACAGCACCTCCACAGAGAAATTATTACCACAAATATTTGCTGAGTAAATGAATTATCACATTAATGTAAGAAGTGTTGGCCATGCTTTCCCTATATTATAACATGATCTAATATCTTAAATATGACTTCAACATCCTAATGTCTTAATATCACAGAAAGTAAAAACATTTTAATGGTGGAAAACTTAAAAAATGAGCCTTGAAAGTTGCTAAACATAGATCAAGGGTCCTTTTTGTCCTACAGCAAGATAAAATCCATTTTCTCCCTCAAGATAAAAGGTGTAAACAAATCTATGGTCACTTTCTTTGGGTGAGCATTACTGTTGCTTTTTGCGAGACTGTATTCTTGCTGACAATTTAGAGCAGTTTTCCTTCAGAGTAAAGCACTTAGCAAGACACCTGGTATGAAGTTGGTCCTCAGAAGTAGTCGTGCTCACTTCGATGATCCCAGACCATATCTCCACTTCTTGCTCTGAGAACCCCTTTGCCCTTGGCAGCTGGCTGGGTCCTTGCCGAGGCCCAATTCCTCCTGCGGGAAATACAGATTGTGCTTCTGATCTCATTTGTTCCTTTACACAACATCTGGGCTTCATGTCTTGTTTGTTCAGGATCTAGTAAAATGTTCAAATCCACCCTCAGATCCATAGAACATTTACTAGGCTATTAGTCCTCATTTGCTTAGGTTGGCTTACCCAGTTGGTGATAAAACTAAAAGGCTAACAATTTACATGAAACTAATCCTGGGTTAAATAGAAAGCACAACATGCACATTAAATTGGAACATTTAAAAACATGGCTATGAATCTTAAATGAGCTCTGCTTTTTTTTTAATTGATGAGATACTTAGGTCGCAGCCGTACTATCTCCAGAAGCACTCTCTCCTTGTCTGTATTTTCCTTGCATAAGCCTACTGTTAAAAGATATGATGCCATTACACCAGAAAGAACAAAAGTGTCCCCAGGACACTCTAGGGACCTTTCATCATAACTCATTAATAACAGTTTTAGTGAATTTTCAAAATTATTACACATATTCTGATGATTGCTTTAACAATTTCTAAAAGTTCAAAATAACAATGTAAACATAAAAAGAATAAAAATTCTCTGTCAGTACAAAATGAAACATTATATATTACTGTTTCTGAGATCACTAGTAAAAACATTTTTAGCTGCTCATTTAATTCTTACTGATAGGACATTTAAAAAATCACTACAATGGATGGTAAAATCTTATCCATAATATTATGCAGAGTTATCCCGACAAATGGTATCTCAATATTGGTTCTACAGATATTTGTAGAGTAGCAGTTAACCAGTTTTAAAGAGGGGAGAATAAGGAGTTTTAAATGAAGAAAATAGTATTTGAAAGGCCTAGAGAGACAGAGAACACAAACTTTTCCAGAAACTCAGATATTTGCTATAGGTGGACCATTTACAGTTTCAGGGTATCTAAGACCTATACAAGTACTGCCAGATCATAAAATGCCTTGTAGGCCATGTGAATGGAATTTTTACTTTTTCTTGAGGAAAACAGGAAATCATTGAAGAGTCTTCACTGTGGGTAATAATCGTGTTCTGGAAAGATCACTCCAGCAGCAGTATACAGAATGGATTGATGAAGGATGTGAGGCCAAGTGAGAGTCCATTACTGTAATCTAAATGAAAGTATAGATTAGAAGTCTGATAAAATGTGGTACACAGGGGAAGAGAATGGTAAACCAGTATTCTTGCCTTGAGAATCCCATGAAAAGTATGAAAATGCAAAAAGATAGGACACCGAAAGATGAAGTCCCCAGGTCAGTAGGTGCCCAATATGCTACTGGAGATAAGTGGAGAAATAACTCCAGAAAGAATGAAGAGACAAAACCAAAGCAAAAACAACACCCAGTTGTGAATGTGACTGGGGATGGTAGTAAAGTCCAATGCTATAAAGAGCAATATTGCATAGGAACCTGGGATGTTAGTTCCATGAATCAAGGCAAATTAGAAGTGGTCAAACAGGAGATGGCAAGAGTGAACATCAACATTTTAGGAATCAGCAAACTAAAATGGACTGGAATGAGTGAATTTAACTCAGATGACCATTATATCTACTACTGAGGGCAAGAATCCCTTAGAAGAAATGAAGTAGCTATCATAGTCAGCAAAAGAGGCCGAAATGCAGTACTTGGATGCAATCTCAAAAACGACAGAATGATCTCTCTTCATTTCCAAGGCAAACCATTCAATATCACAGTAATCCAAGTCTATGCCCCAATGAGCAATGCTGAAGAAGCAGAAGTTGAATGGTTTTATGGAGACCTACAAGACCTTCTAGAAGTAACACCTAAAAATGATGTTCCTTTCATTACAGGGGACTGGGATGCAAAGGTAGAAAGTCAAGAAAAACCTGGAGTAACAGGCAAATTTGGCCTTGGAGTATAGAATGAAGCAGGGCAAGGGTAATAGAGTTTTGCCAAGAGAATGCACTGGTCATGGAAAACACCCTGTTCCAACAACACAGAAGACTATTGATCACCAGATGATCAATAATGAAATCAAACTGATTATATTCTTTGCAGCCAAAGATGGAGAAACTCTGTACAGTCAGCAAAACAAGACAGATGAAGAAACTGAGATTCAGAGACATACATATTTCCTGAAGTCACATAGATATAAAATGATAGAACTGAGATAAAATTTCCCACATCTAGTGCTACAGACAGTACTTACAACTTTTATGCCAGTCTGCCACCCAAACCGTCTATTAGGTATTCTTCTCCCAAAGTTCCTCTATGAGCAGTATATAGGTAAAAAGTTTACTGAATTCACGGTCTGGTTGTCAATTTGGAATTTTGGGTCATGTTAATTATGGACCTTCATGTAACTGATAATATTGAGCAAGTGATAATTAAAGCCAATTATTAAGGCCAAATAATTCATCTTACTTTGCTTATGTTGCTGCAATCAATAATTACCAAATATCAGTGGCTTTAAATAATAAGGATTTATTTCTCAATCATATTACCTGTTCATTACAGGTTAACAGGTGGCCCTGTTCCATATTGTTCTTACTCAGAGACCAGATTCCATCATCAGGATTGTTGTTGGTCACCAAGGCAGGAGGAGAGTGGCAGAACTGGGGAACCGTGCTGTGATCCTTAAATGCCAGGGAGAGGTAACATGTGTCACTTCCACTCACGTTTTATTTGCTAAACTATGTCTCGTGGCCACAAATAAGTTTAAAGTTCAGAGAAATATAATCCTACCATTTGTTTGTAACTAGAGACATGTCTTGGGGAAGGAAATGGCAAGCCCTCCGATATTCTTGCCTGGAGAATCCCATGGATGGAGGAGCCTGGTGGGCCACAGTCCATAGGGTCACACAGAGTTGGACACGACTGAAGCAACTTGGCACAAAGACATATCTACTCTAGTAATTCGTGACTGTCCCAGATATTAATCAATTTCACAGTGAAAGTTTCTAGAGCCAAATAAGTTTGTGAAACATTGAGTTAAACAAAGTTAAAGAAGTTTCCTAACTACAAGTCTTGTTTGAGCCCTGACTATATTAGTAAGCTTTACTGATCTTCAGGAAAGGGACTATTGTGATGGGGTACTTTTTCCTCCAAAAATCATCTGCAAAGACTCATGTCCTGAAGACAACACTTTAGGAAAGAGTACTCTAAGGTTCTGCCTTTTTAGAACTTATTTCTAAAGAGGAAGTAAGTGGAAAAGAGGAGAGGAAAGAAGGAAAGGGAAGAATAAAAGAAGGGGAAAAAAGACTATGAATTTATGGATAAACTTTGAGATTGAAAATTATGCATAAAGACCCCAAATTATATTTTTTAGCTAGTTGTGACCCAAAATTACATGTTCTAATCTCTTGTATATGAATTGTTAATTTACCTGAGTATATATTAAGCATCATATATCATGCCAGGTGCTTCACTTATGTCAGTTTGTACCATCTTCCAGACATAAAATGCAGATTATTATCTCCTCACAGAGAAGGAATAAAGCTCAGAGAAGCCATTACACAATCAAAGCCATGTAGATAGTAACTTGAGTTACAGATGAGATGAGTAGAAAAAGTTGGTCGAGGGATTAGAAAGATAATTTTCGTTTGGGTTGTCTCCTCTCTGATTGGACCTTGAAGGGTGTGAAAGGAGTCGTATTTGGACACCTGAGTGGACAGCCTTAAATGCCAGACTGTATTTTATTCTCCAGGTAATGCTGAGCCACTGAACATTTTTGGGGTGGGAGTAACAGAATCAGCCAATTATAGCAAGATTGAGAATTTGAAGTTCAAAAGTGTTCTTAAAGTAATTCAATCCTACTCAGTCAACTCACAAAAAGAGAAAACAAGGTAAGCCCCTGAATTTGAGGCTCTGCAGCTGGGGCTTTCATTCTTAGCAGTAGCGTTTTCATCTGGATAATTGACATGGCTGTTAGCTTGCCTGCATTTGATCACAGGCTGACTTCAGGTCTTGCAGGCCTCTCATCTTCATCCCAAATTAGCAAGAACCCTGATGAGGTCTTTAGAGTTGGCAAAAGTGGAGACTATTTTGAGCCTTAGGAGATTAAGTTATATCCAGCATCTAGGGTAGGGGTCATTCCTTGGCTGAATAATTTTCTCTTGGGTTTTGCAGAAGCCTAGCCCATAGCCACTGATTTACTGATTTACAGCTTTACTTCAGTGCTCTGTGAAAACTAGCTTTATCAAGTTGGGCAGTATAAGTCTCCAGAGAAAGGAAAAAGTGGGGAATCCATGGCTGGGTAATTGCTGATGTGAGTGTACTAGACTTGGTTATGCAGATATCCCTCTGGAGTTGACAAATGGCACAGAGTAACCTGCAGGTTTGACCCATCGAAGATAAGATAGCTCTGTTTGATGTCAAAAACCACCCCTGCACCTTTGGTGATTTTCTTAGCAAATAAGCACTCCACCTCTCAGCTGGGCACACCAGAAACCCAAGTACAGCTTATGGCTGCTCTCTCTCTTACCTCTGTTGCCCAGTCAGTACCAAACCCTTCAGTTATCTAACTATCTTTTTGCCCCATCCTCTCCACTAGGACCTTAGTTTAGGACACCATTATACCCCATCTAAATTATTGCAAAAGGCTTTTTCTGTTTCCCCTGATTCAAATATTGTCTTCCTTAATCCATTACTTTATACTGCAGCCAGAGAGACAAAGAAAGCCTCACTTCTTCGAAACAGTATTCTATTTTTCAGAATCAGAGATGCGTCTGATGGCAGCATAGATTATTTTGTTATGTTCTCTAGCTTCCCTAGAGAAGAAGAGTGACGTCACAAATATTCTGGGTGAATTGACCTTAATCCACAGGCTCAAGTGATTATTTCAACTAGCTATCACAAAGACCGGAGAAGGAAATGGCAGCCCAATCTAGTATTCTTGCCTGGAGAATCCAATGGACAGAGGAGCCTGGTGGGCTACAGTCCATGGGTTTGCAGCAGTCGGACATGACTTAGTAACTAAACTACCAACATCACAAAGACTCAACAAAATCAACTTAATATTTGTTCAATTTCCTAAAAAAGGAGACAATAATTCTTTAATATCTCAAATTCTAGGATTTTCAGTTTAGGTAAAAGCTTCGCAAGAACTAGCGCTTTCAGAGGATTACTGGAAGAGAAATTCCATTATTTAGCTGTTTGAGATTATGGATTCAGTTTTTTATTATAAAAACATTTGGTGATAAAGGCATACCTAAGTCACAGGGTGAAGGATAGCAAGGAAGATTCTAGTCAGAGAAACACTCCTGAATTCTAAAGCAACATTATCGTTCTACTTTGTCTGGAGAATAAGAGAAGCAGACAATCAATAACTATTGACTATTTTGTCAAGCAGGAGACACATTATCTCATTAGCTCTAGGAAGTAGTCACTGTCATCAATGCAATATTACAGTGAAGGATCCTTGGAGATGTTAAATATCTTGATTAACATTCTAGATCTGGCAAGTGGGAAAGCAGGATTCAAGCTCAAAACAAGAGAACCTGAATTCTTAAGTGTGCATTCTCGTTGCTTTGAAATAGATGGTGATTTCAATACTTACAAAAACTCTAATGAGATAGGTTTTCCCATTCTATAGACATGATTGTGCTTGGTTGCTCAATCGTGTCCGACTCTTTGTGACCCCATGGACTGTAGCCCATCAGGCTCCCCTATCCATGGGGATTCTCCAGGCAAGAATACTGGAGTGGGTTGCCATGCCCTCCTCCAGAGGATCGTCCCAACCCAGGGATCACCCAGGTCTTTCACATTGCAGGCAGAGTCTTTACTGTCTGAGCCACCAGGGAAGCCCAAAATTATTGGAGTGACTAGTCTATTCCTTCTCCAGGGGATCTCTGCCCTACCCAGCAATGGAACTGGGGTCTCCTGCATGGCAGGCGGGTTCTTAAGCAACTGAGCTACCAGGGAAGCCCCTATAGACATGATTATTGAGGCTTAAAATGTTTAAAACTTGCCCTATATCACTCAGTAAGGGGTAAGGCTGACACTGAAACTCAGACCTGCCTACTTTTAAAGTGCATATGTTTTCCATGATGTCTTCCAAGTGTCCTGTTGTCTCATGAATGCAGCTAAATAGAAAGTGATGCTGTTCAGAAGTGACTGAATAACTAGCAATAACCGTAAAAACTCATTTTCAAAACTTCATGGTATCACTTATATGCTTAGCAAATATTGTTAAAGTGAGGTATTGACTAATAAAATGGCAGGAAAGTTCATATAAATTGGCCGAGAGTGGGAGGACAACTTCAAAACTTGATTTGACAATATTCACCATATCAGACTCTCATTCAGTCCTCAGCAAAATGAGGGGTTTCATTTTTATGTTATTTACCTTCTCTGTTCTGCTCGCCATTTCAGAAGCAAGGAGAGAAGGATCCAGGAAGCTCTGCGGGTCCGAGTACATACGAACGGTCATCTACATCTGTGCCAGCTCCAGGTGGAGGCGGCAACTGGGGGCACTCCTGCAGAGTCAGCAAGGTAATATAGATGTGTGTGACTTCTTTATTTATTATTATTTTTTGAAGATTTGTCTTAATAACTCTTCCCCTAGCTACTACTAAGCCACATCTATCTCAATATGGGGAATTAATTATCGAAATAAGCTTAATTTGGCTTGGGAAAGAGAAGAACTGCTCATTTTTAAAAAACATGACATTGTATTCTTTAGTCCCCAGCTTGAAATTGTTTGACTACATAACTACTTTGGTGAGCTCAGCACCTATGGCAGGTCCTGGTGGTTGAGTATGGAGAAGCAGGTGACTTCAAGGGCCATGTAGTAGAAGCAAGATTTTCACACTGGATAACTATAGAATATAATAAGTTGGTGTTCAGGCAGCTGCTAAATAAGAATCAGAGGAAGGAATCTAACTTTTATTGAGCACTTATCATGTGCCAGGAAGTTTCATGTGCAACATTTCGTCTTCTGGTAAGGATCTTTTGAAGTAAGTAATAGTACCACCATTTACAGTTTTACTGAGGACAAAATTGTTCACCCAGCTGATCAGCAGTGTGGTTGGGAAGCAAACCAGGGCTTTCTGACTGCAAGAATCGAGGTCTTCTCCTTATTTTATAGTGTGTTTCAGGTGGCGAGAAGATGGTGGTAGTTTGTGTCCTAATAAATAACGGCACCTTGGAGGTGATAATGTTTGATAGAGGCCCTAAGGAGTTACGAGGAGTGGAGTGGGAATTCTAGCAGTAATAATTAGCTACTGACAAGAGTAGATATTGTCTCAAGATGAGCGTGAACCTAGTGTGTTTCAGAAACACTGAGGTGACTGACTTCACTGTATCTGTTTTCCAACTCAGGTAATTTTAAAGTGTATTTTGGTGGGCCAATGTCTTGAAAAATTGTGACTCGAACACTCCTACTTTAATAATGAGAGGTTCATAGTTACTAGATGTTAATAAACAATAATGGTTTTTCATCTCAAGAGAATAAACATAATTTACCTCATTGACTATATTTTATCAATCTCTGGATTAGGAAGTCAAAATACGGTAGAAAAAACATACATTTCGGTATCTGTAAGACATGGGACAATGGAATGTATGTCTGTATAAGGCTATTCCCTTTAACACCACTGACTTCATAATACTGTTATTTAACCTTTCACAGACTTTCAGAGTATTTTCTCATACATTAGTTGTTTAATCCACTACTGGCTTACCAATCAGTATTCATTCATTTAAATTTTTTCTGGTGCCTGCCAGTGTGCTAAGGGGCTGATAAGAAAGTCTGAACGAAGTTAGAGAGGCTTATCCATGGACTCTGGGAACAACCACCTTTAATTTTCAAATATAGAGGTTTAAATCTCCACTTCCTTCCTTACTGATCAGCTTTGCAGAATGTACACGGGGTCATTTTTTGGCTGATTGGTTTTTGTTGATGACAGATGACTAATACCTTTGGAAGCCGCTGGTCCCCATGCGGAAGTGGCCAGTGGGCAGAAGCCAAGCCCTCACGTGGCTGCTGACCAGCTGAGCGACACTGGCTCTGTCACGCCTCCTCTCTGTACCCGCGTTTCCTCCTCTGTAAAATGAGGAGGGCGGAGATGACTGAGTTCTCCCTAAAATATCTCATCTCTCTGAAGTCCCAGACCAACGTTAAAAGTAAAAGTCATCTTCAGGATTCAATTTCCTTCCAAAAACCCAGTGCATTGCCCCCAAAGTAGAAGTTGGTTGCTGCCTTTGTCAGAGCGCTCTAAGGAAGTCTTTTTTTCCCTTCTCTATAGCTGAGACAGGAAACCACGTCCAGCTGCCAAGTGAACAGGAGATTTCTGAGGAAAGAGCAGCTCAAAACCTTCCGAAGATGGATTTTTCAGAGGAGGAAAGTCTTCAGGATCAACAGCTGCCCACGGAAGGGCTTCGGAGGTCAAAGAAGCATTTGGTGGTGTCAAGACAAGACTTACAAACCTTGTGCTGTGCTGAAGGCTGCTCCATGTCTGACTTGAGCACCCTGTGTTAGGATGAGAGCAGTCCCCAAGGGTGGCAGAGCTTTAGCAAACATTTAATCACAGCGTTGTACTTCCCAGAATAACACATTGTATCATTAAACTAATGGCTTTTGGGTAGGCAGTCCTTTCTTAAAAGTTGTGGATGAATGGTTAAAACCACTACAACGTCTACTTCTCCCTTTGCCAAGGTAAACGCACTGTTCTTTTCAAATTTTAACTAATCCTTTGAAAATTTAAATGCTGTGCAAAATTGCAATAAAATTGCCATTAACCAAGCTCACTGTGATTTTTCTGTTTTTAAAACAATTTTAAAGAACTTTAAAACAATAAACAAAAACGCTAATGGTAGAAAAACAAAGTAAGCATAAAAAGAAAATAAAAACCAACTATTACTTCATCATTTAGAAATAACTAAACACTCTTTACTTTTGTGTTACTGTATATTATTACTGAAAATTTAAATTGATTCACAGTCAAGTGTAAGAATCTAAACAAAGTACGTTTTTCAAAAGTTCTTGAGAGTGTTGTATGCATGTTTTCTATCATGCAGCTCTTCAACATTCTACTTGAGAATAGCTGGGCACATATATCAGTCAAATAGGGTCCATAAACAGCCAAACTCCAGAAAATGTTTGGGTATCTTACCTCCTTCTTATAGCCTGGGCAGCCTAGATTTTGCCTTCAGCTACTACTGAGATGAAAAGACATGCTGTTCTCATTCTGGGGACTGAAAAACGGAAACTTCGAGAGCCAAATCATTGTGTCACACTTGGATATCTTCACAGACAAAAAGACAAAGTAAATATCATAAAACTATGCTTTTATTTCTAACTCTGTCATCTGGCCAACTCCCCAGTAGATTTTACAACTCTTCGACTCTTTGTTCATTGAGGTGCTGCATATTAATACTACAGTCTGTATTTGAAATTTGTGAACTACATATTGGGCACTTAAATTGTGATTGCTTTGCTTTTTGCAGATAAAAACAACAATGGAGTCTCTCTCAAAAATCGAGTCTCTCTAGAATTAAGTAAATGTCTCCTAAGTCACACAGCTAAAGAGTTGATATCACTGATCCAAACTTGGACTGTGCTAAGTCCCTCAGTCACATCCAACTCTGCAACCACATGGACTGTAGCCCTCCAGGCTCCTCTGTCCATGAGTTTCTCCAGGCAAGAATACTGGAGTGGGTAGCCATTTACTACTCCAGGATGTCTTACCAACCCAGGGACTGAACCCGCATCTTTATGTCTCCTGCATTGGCAGGTGGGTTCTTTACCACTAGTGCCACTTAGCATGAATCAAGGCAGTCACATTAAACTCCACTGGCAGCTAGTTACTCTTCCACCGGACACTCTCTGTTTGAAGTCAGTTTCACTGAAGAATGTCCTTCGATGAGACAGTAAAAATTAATAATATTGGATTTCACCCCTTAAGTATATGCCCCTTCAATATTCTGGCTGGTGAAGCATGTTTCTGGCAGACTGAAGTATGATGGTTGCCTCAAGGAAAAGCTCATCTGTAATTGAGTTGTGAGCTTAAAGGCAGCTTCACTTTCTACGAAGCACTGTTTTTAAGAAAAAAAATAAAGACTGAAAAACAGGTTATTTAGATTTGGGTATTGGAAATTAAATGAAATAAGATTTAAAAATGAACAAAGTGAGCCTATCACTCTAAGGAAAACAAGTGATGGGTTTTTTGTTGTTGTTGTTGAAGATCAAGCTTACAAGCAATTTTAGAATAGTTTTATCTACCACCCTGAGCATCATTGGTATATTAATAGAGTTGATTCTTTGATATTATATAGTGATGTGTCAACATTTGGGAGATCTGCTATAACTTATATTTCCAAAATGATCAATGCATGATACTTCAAAATCATAAAAGAGTAAAAGACCTGCTTAAAGTGCAAATAAAGATTTTAATCTAACTGCACAAAAAATTCACTGATATAGATTTCAGATTTTACATCGCAGTTAACCCGTAATAAAGTCACTTGTTAAGTTTTGGTATAATACCAAAGAACATAAAAATGATCTGAAAATGCTGTTAAACTAATCTCCCTTTTTGCAACTAAATATCTATGTGTGGCTGAGGTTTTTATCATGTACATCAGCCAACATACTGCACAGCAGCAGATTAAAAATGTAGAAGCTGATTGAAGCTGTATTTTATAAAGACAGTCATTAGAGACTTGCAAAAATATAACAGTTCCACCCTTCTCAATAAATGTTTTCTGTCTTGTGAAAATATCCATTTTTATAAATGCAAAGGAAACAAAAGAGACCATAGCAAAAATCAACCAAGCCAAAAGCTGGTTCTTTGAGAAGATAAATAAAATTGACAAACCATTAGCCAGACTCATCAAGAAACAAAGGGAGAAGAACCAAATCAACAGAATTAGAAATGAAAACGGAGAGATCACAACAGAAAACACAGAAATACAAAGGATCATAAGAGACTATTATCAGCAACTATATGCAAATAAACTGGACAA